>JAWZYT010001867.1:2500-12500 GCA_034508575.1 Petrolisthes manimaculis | reverse complement strand
TTGTTGTTGTCGAAGTTCCTCAAGCTGTCTGGCCGAGCAGCCCCGAGCTCCTGAGGAAGGCCATGGCCTGGACCGGGCTCTCCCACAGTGCCCTCAGAGAGTGTATGTTGTGTTGTTTGTGTGTATTGCAGTCTTCAATAACGTGTTTAATAGTAAGGGGTGCTGTGTTGCATCCTGGACACACATCTGCAAAGGTTCCATATAGCTTCTTGTGATATGTCAGAAGGGCCGGGTGGTGGCCACATCGCAGCCTGGCCAGGGGAAGGGAGGATTTAGATGGATGGATGTCAGGAGGTCATACAAACGGCTGTGTTGTTTTTGAGTGTTTGGATGGACTGATGAGTGATTTGAGTATGGATGTGTTTCTGGAGATTGGTTTGGGGTGGGCATGGTGTAAGAAATGATAGTATTTGTGTGTGGTATCGTGTACTAGGTGTTGTGTTGCTCGGTGGTCTTGTGTGTTTGTGGCTATGTCTACAGGTCGCATTTCTTGTCCGATTTTGCTTAAATTTTCACCACAGGTAGGCATCAACATTTCTAGGTCACCTATTATTTTTCAAGGTCAAAAGTAAAACATCAAAGTCAAAATTATAAAAAAAAACTGAACATTGATAAAACCGCAATAATTTCAGTTGTAGAGATCTGATTTTGATCAGATTTTTTCTGTAACATGCTATGTTCATTTCTGCTTCTAATGGAATTTGAACGATGGCCGTATTCCTAAAACCCGCGATTTGAGCAATAGGTCTAAATTCAAGGGGTCTGAATTTTCAGGGCAATTTCTCCACATGCGTTTTGGTCACTTTAGGTCGACTCACTTCTGGTCCGATTTCAATTAAATTACAAGGACAGCTAGGGACCACAACGCCAATGTCACCAATTGACTTTCAAGGTCAAAAGTAAAAAAATCAAGGTCAAAATCGTCAAAAAAACTAAATATCTTCAAACTGCTATAACTTCAGTTCTCTAGATTCGTTTTTGATCAAACTTTTTCTGTTAAATGCTTGCTATGTTCATTTCTGCTTCTGGTGGTACTTGAGTGATGGCTGTATTCCTAAGACTCGCGATTTGAGCATTAGGTCGAAAATCAAGGGGTCTGAATTTTGCCATACTTTCGCCAAGTCCTCGCTCTACGAGCGAATGTTTATTTTAATGTTCCTTGGCATGTGTGTGTGTTGTGCTATGTAGTGTAGTGGATGTTGTGGGTTTGTGGAGGCTGTAGCAAGTGTGTGTGTGTGTGTGTGTGTGTGTTGTAGTGTAGTGGATGTTGTGGGTTTGTGGAGACTGCAGCAAGTGTGTGTGTGTGTGTGTGTGTGTTGTAGTGTAGTGGATGTTGTGGGTTTGTGGAGGCTGTAGCAAGTGTGTGTGTGTGTGTGTGTGTGTGTGTTGTAGTGTAGTGGATGTTGTGGGTTTGTGGAGGCTGTAGCAAGTGTATGTGTGTGTGTGTGTGTGTGTGTTGTAGTGTAGTGGATGTTGTGGGTTTGTGGAGGTTGCAGCAAGTGTATGTGTGTGAGTGTGTGTGTGTGTAGTGGATGTTGTGGGTTTGTGGAGGCTGTAGCAAGTGTGTGTGTGTGTGTGTGTGTGTGTTGTAGTGTAGTGGATGTTGTGGGTTTGTGGAGGCTGTAGCAAGTGTGTGTGTGTGTGTGAGTGTGTGTATGTGTAGTGGATGTTGTGGGTTTGTGGAGGCTGCAGCAACTGTTCGTGTGCCTCTCATGTCAAGATGATCCTTGATTTTGAGGACTTTGGTTTCATAGTGTAGGTGGTCTGTAGGTGTGCAGCCTGTGATTGTCTTTAGGGTTCTGTTTTTCTGAATGGTTGGAAGTGTGTTTTGATGAGTCTCAGCGAAGTTTGGAGTCCAGGAAGGGCTTGTATAATCCATGTGTGTGTGTTATGGGTGTGTATATGTGTGTGTGGGTGTATATGTGTGTGTGTTATGGGTGTGTATTTGCGTGTGTGTTATGGGTGTGTATATGTGTGTGTGTTATGGGTGTGTATATGTGTGTGTGTTATGGGTGTGTATATGTGTGTGTTATGGGTGTGTATATGTGTGTGTGTTATGGGTGTGTATATGTGTGTGTGTTATGGGTGTGTATATGTGTGTGTGTTATGGGTGTGTATGTGTGGGTGTGTTATGGGTGTGTATATGTGTGTGTGTTATGGGTGTGTATTTGCGTGTGTGTTATGGGTGTGTATATGTGTGTGTGTTATGGGTGTGTATATGTGTGTGTGTATGTGTGTGTGTGGGTGTAATGGGTGTGTATGTGTGGGTGTGTATTTGCGTGTGTGTTATGGGTGTGTATTTGCGTGTGTGTTATGGGTGTGTATATGTGTGTGTGTTATGGGTGTGTATATGTGTGTGTTATGGGTGTGTATATGTGTGTGTTATGGGTGTGTATATGTGTGTGTTATGGGTGTGTATATGTGTGTGTGTTATGGGTGTGTATTTGCGTGTGTGTTATGGGTGTGTATTTGTGTGTGTGTTATGGGTGTGTATATGTGTGTGTGTTATGGGTGTGTATATGTGTGTGTTATGGGTGTGTATTTGCGTGTGTGTTATGGGTGTGTATATGTGTGTGTTATGGGTGTGTATATGTGTGTGTGTTATGGGTGTGTATATGTGTGTGTGTTATGGGTGTGTATTTGCGTGTGTGTTATGGGTGTGTATTTGCGTGTGTTATGGGTGTGTATATGTGTGTGTGTATATTGTACTATTTATAATGAATGTGTGTGTGTGTTATGGGTGTATGGGTGTGTAGGCTATATGTGTGTGTTATGGGTGTGTATATGGGTGTGTATATGTGTGTGTGTTATGGGTGTGTATATGTGTGTGTGTATATTGTACTATTTATAATGAATGTGTGTGTGTGTTATGGGTGTATGGGTGTGTATATGTGTGTGTTATGGGTGTGTATTTGCGTGTGTGTTATGGGTGTGTATATGTGTGTGTGTTATGGGTGTGTATATGTGTGTGTGTTATGGGTGTGTGGGTGTAATGGGTGTGTATGTGTGGGTGTGTATATGTGTGTGTTATGGGTGTGTATTTGCGTGTGTGTTATGGGTGTGTATATGTGTGTGTGTTATGGGTGTGTATATGTGTGTGTGTTATGGGTGTGTATTTGCGTGTGTGTTATGGGTGTGTATATGTGTGTGTGTTATGGGTGTGTATTTGCGTGTGTTATGGGTGTGTATATGTGTGTGTGTATATTGTACTATTTATAATGAATGTGTGTGTGTGTGTTGTTGGTGTGTGTGTGTGTGTTTAATAGAATGAGGTGTTGTTGTGTGTGTGTTGGTGTGTGTGTTGTTATTGAGTGTTTGGATGGACTGATGAGTGATTGGAGTGATTGGAGTGATTGGAGTATGTATATTCAGCTGTGTGTATGTCAGGAGGTCATACAAACATGTGTGTATGTCAGGAGGTCATACAAGCAGATGTGTGGATGTCAGGAGGTCATACAAACAGATGTGTGTATGTCAGGAGGTCATACAAACAGATGTGTGGATGTCAGGAGGTCATACAAACAGATGTGTGTATGTCAGGAGGTCATACAAACATGTGTGTGGATGTCAGGAGGTCATACAAACAGATGTGTGTATGTCAGGAGGTCATACAAACAGATGTGTGTATGTCAGGAGGTCATACAAACATGTGTGTATGTCAGGAGGTCATACAAACAGATGTGTGTATGTCAGGAGGTCATACAAACATGTGTGTGGATGTCAGGAGGTCATACAAACAGATGTGTGTTGTTTTAGAGTGTTTGGCATGTGTGTGTGTTTTGTGCCATGTAGTGTAGTGGATGGTGTGTATATGTATGTGTTTGTCAAGGCTGTGTTGATGTGTGTGTGTGTGTGTGTGTGTGTGTGTGCATTGTCTCTCCTTTTCTTCTATTTCCTTCATGTTTATTGACCTTATTCTTTACCACCTTTTCCCTTGCTTTTCCTCTCTATCTCTCCTCCCTTCTCCCTCTCTCTCTCTCATTCCTCCCTTCCCTATCTCTTATTCCTCTCTCTCTCTCTCCTATCTTTCCTCTCTCTCTCTCTCTCTCTCTCTCTCTCTCTCTCTCTCTCTCTTTCTCTTCCTAGTGAATTAAGTTTATTACTTAAAAAATTAAAGTAAATTCTTAGACTTGTATTTATTTATTGAACTATATCAGGTTATGCATTACAGGTTATACAGACGACTTGTCTCTCAACAATTATTATTAATACTTAGCTTATAACATTATGTGAGATATATAAATGTTAGGAACAAGTTTATATAAGAGTAATGTGAGTGAATATATAATTATTATTGTATCTTTCGCTTCATATAAGATAACAATATGTAGTTAATTATAGTATAGAGATTAACATAGATATATTAATTATGGAGATTAACATAGAGATAATAATTACAGAGTTAATGTAGCAATGAGTAACTCAGTATAGAACCTTCCCAGTCAGCACACTATCAAGTCAGCACATTGTCAAGTCAGCACATTTCAAACGATATTGTGTGTTATAGTGAACCTGGTTTGAACTGGTTAGCACAGTGGTATAGGGTTGTGGGCTGCAATTATGTGGTCCAGCGTTCGATCCTCGCCCACCCCACCCCCTGTCAGTAGGGGGTGGGGGGTTCCGGCTGACACACACACACATAGCCCTGGCCCAAGTTGTCTCGGGTCTCACATGTGTGGTGGTGAGGTCTGTGTGTTACTCATCATCTTTGAAATGTGTTGTGTTATAATTGTTTTAGTTGTTATAGTTGTGTGTCATACAGTGTAGTGTGTTGTTATGGTTGTGTGTCATAGTTGCTTCACTCTGTATCATTGCTACACATGTTGTAACCTTTATTAACTACTTTCAGCCCTACGGTATATTCCACCACCCATATTATGTATTGCAGACGTGAATACAGGCACCCATACATAGTAAACACCAAACGAATGAGAGAGAGAGAGAGAGAGAGAGAGAGAGAGAGAGAGAGAGAGAGAGAGGAGTAGGGACAGTAAACACCAAAGAAATGAGAGAAGGTGAATACAGGTACAGCCATGGCTAATAGTGCTTGACCAGGGTCCAAGGAGTGTTGGTGAGCAACTGAACAGAGTTCGAACAAGTGAATTTTCCAAACCATTCTCAACGTTGAGAGAGGTTTAGAAGACTTACTTTTTCGAACTCTGTTCAGTTACTCTCCAACACTCCTTGTACCCTGGTCAAGCACTATCAGCCATGGCTGTACCGATACAATATATATATATATATATATATATATATATATATATATATATATATATATATATATATATATATATATATATATATATATATATATATATTCTAATTCCACTTCTTCCCCAGCTTTCCTCCACTAAGACTTCTCGACTTTCCTCCTCCTCCCCTCCACTTATTCCACTCACTCCTTCTTCCTTCCTTCCTTTCACTTCCTTTCTCTCTTTCTTCCTTCCTTTCACTTCCTTTCTCTCTTCCTTCCTTCCTTTCACTTCCTTTCTGTCTTCCTTCCTTCCTTTCACTTCCTTTCTCTCTTTCTTCCTTCCTTTTACTTCCTTTCTCTCTCTCTTCCTCTATCTTCTCTTTCTCTTTCTCTATCCTCTCTTTCTCTTCCTCTCTCTCCCTTTCCTCCATCCACTCACTATCTTCCTCTCTCTCCCTTTCCTCCATCAGTTCATTACAATAATTATAATTCGTTTCCTCCTCCTCCTCCTCATAATCATCCATTTCCTCCTCTTCCTCATTCATCACGTATTTATCTGAATCATATTCGTTTAAGTCATCTGAATTCCATTTTCCACCTATTCTCTCTTTCTTACTTTTTTTTTCTCTCTCTCTCCCTTTTCCTCCTCCTCTCTCTCCCTCTCTTTCTCCTCCTCCTCCTCTCTCTCCCTCTCTTTCTCCTCCTCTTTCTCTCTCTCCCTTCCTTCCTCCTCCTCTCTCTCCCTCTCTTTCTCCTCCTCCTCCTCTCTCTCCCTCTCTTTCTCCTCCTCTTTCTCTCTCTCCCTTCCTTCCTCCTCCTCTCTCTCCCTCTCTTTCTCCTCCTCCTCCTCTCTCTCCCTCTCTTTCTCCTCCTCTTTCTCTCTCTCCCTTCCTTCCTCCTCCTCTCTCTCCCTCTCTTTCTCCTCCTCCTCCTCTCTCTCCCTCTCTTTCTCCTCCTCTTTCTCTCTCTCCCTTCCTTCCTCCTCCTCTCTCTCCCTCTCTTTCTCCTCCTCTTTCTCTCTCTCCCTCTCTTTCTCCTCCTCCTCCTCTCTCTCCCTCTCTTTCTCCTCCTCTTTCTCTCTCTCCCTTCCTTCCTCCTCCTCTCTCTCCCTCTCTTTCTCCTCCTCTTTCTCTCTCTCCCTCTCTTTCTCCTCCTCTTTCTCTCTCTCCCTTCCTTCCTTCCTTCTCTTCCTTCTTTGTATTATTATTATTATTAGTCCTCGGTTTAATTTTATTCATAATACGAGAAAATAATGATTTAATCCCACCTCGTTTATTCATTATTTTCTTTCCTCCTTTTTCTTTCGTTGTTGTTGTTGTTGTTGTTGTTGACTGTTGTTGTTGTTTGTTTGTCATGTTTTCATCGGCACCAATTATTTTTTCATTTTCATCATCTGTTATTCTTTTGTTTTGTTTCTTTTCTTCCATTCTCTTCTCTACTTCTTCTCTCTTCATTCTCTCCTTCACTTCCTCTTCTCTCTTCATTCTATCCTTCACTTCCTCTCCTCTCTCCATTCTCTCCTCCTCTCTCTTCCCTGTCTGCAAACTGTGTGAGAATAATGGAAGCAGAGAATATATATATATATATATATATATATATATACTATTCATTTAGTAGATAATATATATACATTTACATACATACTGTTCATGTAGCAAAGAATACATACATATATACTGTTCTCTCTCTCTCTCTCTCTCACGCAGACACCCACACACACACATTCTATCACACACACACACACTCTCTCTATTTTCCACACGCACGCAAACACCCACACACACATTCTTTCACTCCCACCCACACACACCCCTCACTCTCTCTCTCTCTCTCAATCACACACACACTCTCTCTCGAATAACTATATACACACTCTCTCTCTCTCTCTCTCTCTCTCTCTCTCTATCAAATAACTACCCCCCCCCCTTCTCTCTCTATCAAATAACTACCCCCTTCTCTCTCTATCAAATAACTACCCCCCCTTCTCTCTCTATCAAATAACTACCCACCCCCTTCTCTCTCTCTCTCTCTCTCTCTCTCTCTCTCTCTCTCTCTCTCTTATTTAACTATTGATATGGACAAAGTAGTGTGTAATAATTCTAATAATGTGTTTATAGATTGTGTTGTAACTGTGTGTGTATGTGTGTGTGTGTAGTTGAAAGAGAGAGAGAGGGGGAAGGAAGGAAGGAGGGTATTTATGTGTGTGTGTAGCTATTTGAGAGAGAGATAGAGAGAGAGGGTATGCATGTGTGTAGCCATGAGAGAGAGAGAGTATGTGTGCATATGTGTGTTGATGAGAGAGAGAGAGAGTATGTGTGTGTAGTTGAGAGAGTGTGTATGTAGGTATTTGAGAGAGAGAGGGGGGGAGGCTATGTATGCATGTGTGTGTGTGTAGGTACTTGATATATATATATATATATATATATATATATATATATATATATATATGAAAGAAAACGCTACACCGTAAATTAGTAATATATTCGTAAAGAGAGAGATAGAGAGAGAGAGAACAATGAGTTACAAAGTATAACGTATACAGCAATATTAATATCCCTCTCTCTTTCTCTCTTTCTTTCTTATTTAACTATTGACGTGGACAAAGTAGTGTGTAATAATTCTAATAATGTGTTTATAGATTGGGTTGTTACTGTGTGTGTGTGTGAGTGTGTGTGTGTAGTTGAGAGAGAGAGGGAAGGAAGGAGGGTATGTAGGCTATGTGTGTGTGTAGCTATTTGAAAGAGAGAGAGAGGGGGGGTATGTGTGCATGTGTTTGTAGATGAGAGAGAGAGAGAGAGAGAGAGAGAGAGAGAGAGAGAGAGAGAGAGAAAGGGTATGTATATGTGTGTTTAGCCCTGAGAGAGAAAGAGAGAATATATATATACACACACACACACACACATATATATATATATATATATATATATATATATATATATATATATATATATATATATATATATATATATATATATATATATATATATATATATATATATATATATATATATATATATATAACACTCCATCTGTCTGTGTATTTAGCCGCTATGCACGGCCGCACCGTTTGACCTAAAGTAAAAAGTAATACGTCATTTTGATCGGTGAAGCCTAGGAAGCGTCCTCGGCCTACAAAAAAACTGTATTAAAATGACCAATGGGGGGGGTTGGGGTGGGTTGATCCCAGTACCTCTGCAGCCGCTGTTATTTGGCCTTTTAACCTAAAGATCCAAGGTTCGAATCCCCGGTACAATTAAAAAATCTATTGTTGACAAATTATACACCATTCTGACCGGTGAAGTCCCAGGAATGTCTTTGGTCTAATTATATTTTTGGTGGATATGTGATTCTTGAATTATCAGCTTAAAACAACCAAAGATTTATGGCTTTCTCAACATAAACTCTATAGTCTAAAGGCAGGCCTGGCTTGCATGCCCAGTTCAGCAATAAATTCAAACCACAAAATGTTGAACACCTAAATTTAATACTAAATCTAAGGACAGTGAAAAAAAAAAGTAAAATAATTAACGGGGCAGGGGGGTTCGATCCCAGTACTCCTGCAGCTCAATTCGCCACTCGGGCTTTGCTATTTAATTGTGGCTGTTATAATGCCACCTTCTGCTGTAGTTGCGTCATTGATAACTTTTGTAGTTATGGGGAGAGGGGTTTTTTTTTCGATCCCAGTACCCCTGCCACTCGGGCTTTGCTATTTAATTGTGGTTGTTATAATGCCACCTTCTGCTATAGTTGCATCATGGATAACTTTTGTAGTTGTAAAGCAGGCATGGTTTCTCTAGGAGACCAGCTACCACACCGGATAATGGACTCCTCCCACCCTCCTAATAAGTTCACATAAATATAATTAGAGGAAATTTATTGACAAAACCATATGTAGGATCTTCACCAGGACTACGTCGGGTATTGCTGATGGTGAGTAATAATATTCGTAAAGAGAGAGAGAGAGAGAGAGAGAGAGAGAGAGAGAGAGAGAGAGAGAGATCAATGAGTTACAAAGTATAACGTAAACAACAAGATCAATATTAAGGGGGTGCGGGAGTATGGGGGGACAGGCTTGTGGGGGGGGGGATGCAAAATGCTAGAGACAATCATACGAGATAAACTTACAAATCACTTAGAGGAAAACAACTTACTTAGAGACACTCAACACGGTTTTTGTAATAAACGCTCTTGCCTAACGAACCTATTAGAGTTTTTAAATGACATTTTCAACGAATATGATAAGAGTAAAGCAGTAGACATAATTTATTTTGATTTCCAAAAAGCCTTTGACAAAGTTCCCCATAAATGCTTAATAACTAAATTAAAATCACATAGAATCTAAGGGGCGATGGCGTAAGATGGATAAAGAACTGGCTAAGAAATCGAAAACAACGCATCATTATAAATGGAAAATCATCTAATTGGACTGGAGTTATGAGCGGGGTGCCACAAGGGTCAGTTTTAGGGTCAATCCTATTCCTATTTTACATAAACAACATAGATGAAGGCCTCTTATGCATAATATCGAAGTTTGCTGATGACAATACAGTACTTACTTATGCACAAACTAAAGAAATGCAAGATAATCTAGATAAAGTGTCGAATTGGGCGAAAACTTGGCAAATGTCCTTCAACGCAGATAAATGTAAAGTGCTCCACATCGGACATCGTAACGTAACAGCAAACTACTCGTTAAATGGTAATCAACTTAGAAGAGTGGATCAAGAGACAGACTTAGGGGTCACAATATCAAGTAACCTAAAACCCAGTCAGCAGTGTACAGAAGTAATTAAGAAAGCAAGTGAA
>JAWZYT010001866.1:2500-79817 GCA_034508575.1 Petrolisthes manimaculis | reverse complement strand
TTTAAGAAGTGGTCACCCCAAGAAGAAAAAAAATGATTATAATAATAATAAATGATTCAATATCGGTAAAAGAAAATGGATGGGAGGAAGAGAGTGAGTGAGTGAGTGAGTGAGTCAGTGAGTGAGTGAGTTGAACCCCTTTTAAGAAGTGGTCGCCCCAAGAAGAATAAGAAGTGGTCGCCCCAAGAAGAACAAGAACAAGAACAAGAACAATAATTCGCATAAAACCTAGAGCTCTCGTCTTAGGCCGGAGCTAAAAATCCAATCAAAATGTTTTCAGTCTCTGCACGCAGCCAAACAGTTAGCCAGTAGTTAAGGGTTAATGATGAAATACAATGTTAATGGTAAACATGGAACAACGGACTCGTCAACACTATTCCCAGTAATCGGTCACCATAGTTTTTGTTCACAAGGTCCTGTTTCCTGTATCGTATAATTTTACTTTGGGAGGAGGAATTAAGACGTTCTAATGAACCCAAACTATATTATATTATTCCCCAGACTACAGACTCAAAACCACAGCACATTTCACAAGAGTGTTGTTGTTGTTGTTGTTGTATAAGGTGAAAGACTGACTCCACCACCACCACTACCACCACCACCACCACCACCACTACCACCACTACACTTAGCGTAATGGACTCAGTGTTGGTGGAACGTGAGCCCAAACTACCTTTATTTACTTTTTAATTTAATTCATTCATTAGCTAATAGGTGGTTGATTAGAAAAGTAGATAGGGTGAGCATTTATCTATCTATCTACTTATTTATTTATTTATTAAACAAGCTCCTTCCATATAGGTGGTGTTTCGTGGCAGTATTTGAAGGACTAATTTACCTATCTCCAATTTTCTGACTACATCACAGGCTCCCTTAAATTATTAATGAAAGTTACTCTGTTGATGAGACAAATTGTTCACTGAAAGGTGGCTATGAAAAATTCATCACACAATTTAAAAAAGAATTAGATATAAGCAAACATACGTGCAATATAGACGAGCTTGAAATGGACTGAAATCCTTAAAGAGGCAAACATGTGTATGGGGATTATATGGATGAGGAAAAACGCAGATGTGTTGTGAAAAGGTACAGAAATGTGTTGGAAAAAGATGAGTGATAGAGAATGACAGGTGTGTATTTAGGCTACGTGAGACTCCATAGTATTACAACACCAATAGAATACTAGAGTATAGTTGCAAAGAGACAAATAGTGAAATATTTGTAAACATGTGAAATGAGAGATTGTGTCTTTATATTGAGTACATTGAGATTAATAAATAATGAATGGTGAACGAGAGAGGAGGTGATAGAGAGGTGGGTCAACAAGCACGAAGGAAAGGAGGGACAGTTGAAAAAAATGGACGTGATTGGCTAGGACAGAAGGGATGGCCAAACCCTATAATATCATAACTGTATTGCCCACTTCACCCCAGGCAATATTCCCCTCTCTTCTTCCCCTTACTACAGGTGCATGGTTGGAAGGAAAGAAATTAAGGGGATAGTATAATTTTGGTACATTGGATTGCTATGATTCCTCCACAGTATGCCAGGAAACAGTATACCAGATTAACAAACATAAGGGTGTCCTGTTGCTTGAAATCGTTTAGAGGAATCAGTTGGTCAGGATTTACCAACACTGTATCATCCATCCTATTTTAAGTATTGTGTGTTCAGGTGTGTTGGGTGATGACCGGGGCAAATACTGGCACATGTGTTTACTTACGTCCATTCATGTGTAGTAAATAAAAATATTTGATCAGTAATTTACATACATTTTTAAGCTGGAACATTTTCACAGGTGTTTACTTTAGCCCATGTCAGGTGAAGAAACATCTGTGACTATATATTTATTGCAAACCAAAGTTCATAATTTATTTTCTTTCAGAACTAGAATTAGAACTGAATTAGAACAGCCTCAAATTTTCACATTTCGATCTTTTCGAGGCTGTATGTTTGCCTCCAGAACCAAATGTGGAAAATGAAATAAGAATAACAGAAGGGGGGGGGGGGGACAATGAGATAAAATGGGGCCCACTTACAGTCCATTCACATTTTTGGCATTTTTCTTCCACTTTTGTCTATCGTTCCTGCATTAAGCCTATATATTTTGCTTCATTCATGTCTTTCTTTTTTATATAATCACTCAGCATTCTATCCCATCTTCTACCGTAGACCTTACCTTTCTTTGCCTCTCACAATCCCTCTCATATACATGTACAGCCATGGCTGATAGTGCTTGACCAGGGTCCAAGGAGTGTTGGAGAGTAGCTGAACTGAGTCTTCTAAACCTCTCTCAACGTTGAGAATGGTTTGGAAAATTCACTTGTTCGAACTCTGTTCAGTTGCTCACCAACACTCCTTGGACCCTGGCAAGCACTATCAGCCATGGCTGTACAGTCGGCGGCAAAAGTCCTGTCGCCTTACTTGCTTCACTGAGGCACGCGATGTTCATAGACTCGAGATTGTTAGGTGTAGAAAACGTGTGTATTTTTCGAGTCTATGAATTCTGTGTGTCTCTTTGAAGCAGGTTAGGCGACAGGACTTTTGCCGCCGACTGTACAGTACACACAATCGTGCACCACTACCACAAGTCCACTTCATGAGTCGAAGCCCGAGACCTAAAGCAGGCTATTATTTTCTGGATGACAGCCCACTCAAAGCCTCCATTGGTTCAAAATGTGTGTGGTCTCATGATGGTTTGGATGGGCTGCCATCTAGAAACCATGTGATTCAGATCTCGGGCTATATGGACTATAGGCTACCAGAGATTGTGGTATGTATAGTACAGTACACTCGTGATACATAATTTCTGACCAGAGTATGAGGAGCAGCAAGCTTCGAATTGCCTGGTATTGGTCATTTCCCAATTCAGTGCACATATAGAGGCTGAGTTAGAATGTTGGGTATGTGTGTGTGGTGCCTGCAGTTCATCTCTGGTCAGGGAGTAAGTATCACGAGTGTACACGACTCTATACACTTGTTCAACACTCTTTTTGTATTTATCTTTCTTTTCTCATCCTCATATCGTCTCAGAATAATTCTCTTTACTTCTTGATCAGTTGGTTTCCTCACACCACACTTTTCATGGACGGAGTTTAATAATAGTTCTACACACATTTTTTAGTATAATATTTTCTGCTACTCGTCATCTCATATTCACATATCTTTGCCACACCAAAGTTTCACGACCGTGTGATAGTGTTGGTAATGACATTCCTTCATGCAGTCCTCTCTTTTTAATCTGCTAGAATATAGATATAACCATGCAGTGTTTTCATCACACGTGTTACTCTTACTATTATTTTTTTTGTCTTAACTTGTGAATCCTTATAGTGACTCAATAATGATCAATTTTTTTAATCCCAAATGGTGGAGCTTCCCTTTATCTGCGAGTTATGTTGCCTCTCCATTTTATCTCTAAGAGCTTATCTGTAAGTGTTTGTGTACAATAAACCCATTGAGAAATATTTGAAGATACCATGAAGTCACACACTCCTAGGTAATGTACAGTTGTCTCCATATGATGACACTACTTTGGCAACGCTGAGTGGTAAACGCGGAAGTGGAGCCAACTGTATGTTCACATGAATATAGTCAGGGATTGAATTTGGGTTTTCTAGCTTCAACTCTCCGCCCCCAACCCCAGCTCCGGACTGTAATAGTAGTAGTTATAGGACACACACACACACACACACACACACACACACATACAACACCTCATTTATACACGTCACTATCTGGAGAAAGCTGATATATCATCTCACAAAATCTTGGAATACGGTTTGGCAAGGTACCCGGTATATCGTTTATGTTATACGAGTGGGTAGTAATATAGGAAGTATTTGCAAGTGTATAGCAAAGTTAATAAAAGCCGATGGAATATATAAGAACTATTGTTGGAGGCAACTGTGCTTTCATGTGGTGGTGAGAGCAGCTACAGTACAATCAAACTCCTCCAATAACACCTTCCTTAAAAAAAATACAATAAAAAAAGGAATATGCTCTTTGATGCTATTAAGGGTTGTCATCACTAATGTTATTTTCTTGTTGGCATGTCATATACAGTAATCTATAAATCTAATTATAAACAGAAAGTTAACTGTAACCATGTACATATATGTTATCATACATAAACATATTTTCTCTGTATATATGACATGTATAATTATTCTATTTATTTCTTGGTGTAGTGAGTGCAGTCTCGTGATAGTTTGAGTGGACTATCTTGTTGAATGTATCTTTCTAAACCACCTATACCTGCCCTGTCCTGTACCCTGATGGACAAGAGACTGTACTGATAATATTAACTCACTTTTTATTTATACATACACAATGGGTATATACATGCGAATGAGGTCTATTGACATAACAATAATTAGATACAATATTTGGTCCCTGACTTCCTCCATTCTAATTTTTTATCATTTTATATATAAATATATATTCTAAATTTATATAACGTGTAGAGAACGATTATGACCTCTCTCTCCTCTATCTTCCTCTAATATCTCTCTGATGAAGCCTTCAAGGAGTTACTTACCTTTACCATGTATTACCGTATGAATCATGGACCTACTGTACTTCAACTGTATGAGTTTTGTGTCCTTTTCCTTGGTTCCCTTCATGCCGGGTCAATTCTTTCACACATAACCTTGTATTTAGGATCAGCCTCGGAGCATCGAGAGATCAATTAAAATATTATAGAGTATATCCTCGTAAATCTTCTGGTCATGTGAGATCATTAATATTAAAATTAACTAGATTAGAATAGCTTCCTTGTTACCTTGAGAAATATTCTGCCATGAAGCTGAGTACCGGTAACTAATAATAATTGAAGGCTAAATATATCAAACACCTTTATATTTTAGATGGTAGAATACCTGTAGTAACATCCTCAAATAAATAAAAATTACGTATGAACTAACTTGGCTTACATGAGTGAGACGTTCTTCATCCAGTTCGTGTCAACATCTTTACATCATATTAGTTATGTTTTGTTTTCCTTTATATCATAGTTGTTGGAAATATAAGGTAGTGTTCGGTTAACGTTGAGGAGATCAGCAGGTCACGGCACCCAAGTTATCTTAACCACACTAAAGCATCCTTAACTCCGATGTTTAAAATATTACCTTAGTTTTTGCACCTGTTCACTGAATGGTTATCCGCATGAAACAGTTTATTATTATACCGTACTTAGAAGAGGTATATTTCAGTGGGTCCCGCACGTTGTTTACATACTGTAGGTGACGGTAACAGTTCCCTGCCTGCTGCCGCCTCTCAGTCACCCCGATCAGAACTAGCGATGCGTACCCTCACTCTCTATTGGTCTGACACACACTGCCACTGCCAGTGCTGTGCTTCGCGTCGCCCTGCTGGCTCTCCCTTCCCTTCCCTGTCATGCCGTCCCTGCTATACTGTATGTCACTTGGCCCCACTGTTATTATGCTTTCCCTTTCGGCGCCTTACTACCCATCCTGGAATTAAATCAGTTGTGTCCCTTAAAAGATATGACATTAGTTTGTTATATATATTAAGACTAGCAGCGATACCCGACGTTGTCCGGGGATCTATCTATCTGTCTATCTATATCTATCTATCTATCTATATCTATCTATCAATCTATCTATCTATATCTATATGTATATCTATCTATCTATATCTATCTATCTATCTATATCTATCTATCTATCTAACTATCTATCTATATCTATCTATCTATCTATCTATATCTATCTATCTATCTATCTATATCTATCTATCTATCTCTATCTCTCTATCTATCTATCTCTCTATCTATCTTTATCTCTATCTCTCTATCTATCTCTATCTCTCTATCTCTATCTCTATCTATCTCTATCTCTCTATCTCTATCTCTATCTCTATCTATCTCTATATATCTATCTCTATCTCTCTATCTCTCTATCTATCTCTATCTATCTCTCTATCTCTCTCTCTCTATCTATCTATCTATTTCTCTATCTCTCTATCTCTGTGGTGTGACTCCTCCAAAGAGAGAGAGAGAGAGAGAGAGAGAGAGAGAGAGAGAGAGAGAGAGAGAGAGAGAGAGAGAGAGAGAGAGAGAGAGTGTGTGTGTGGAGAGAGAGAGAGAGAGAGAGAGAGAGAGAGAGAGAGAGAGAGAGAGAGTGTGTGTGTGTGTGTGTGTGTGTGTGTGTAGAAGAGAGAGAGAGAGAGAGAGAGAGAGAGAGAGAGAGAGAGAGAGAGAGAGAGAGAGAGCGTGTGCGTGGTACCCATGGTGGTACCCATAGTGGTTCGAACCCCCCCAACCGCCCACTGATCTATCTATCTATCTATCTATCTATCTATATAACACAATTACTCTTTCTCTCACACACACATACACACATTCTCTCGCTCTAAATTTCACACACGCACAGAATTAGTAACATTATTTTATACTGAATTGTTTATAATATACGAATAAAGGAATAAAGAAGGATTAAAGAAAAAATGTAATAAAAAAAGAATTGCTATGTATGTCAGGATTCGAACCACGACAGATCTCATTGCTAGACTCGGCCCTTAACCACTACACCACCAAATAACCGTATGCTGTGTTGAAAGAACATCTTTACGTACAGTTGGACACAGGAATTGTGGTACAGCTCAGGTGAAATATACTTGTCCCATTTGAGTAACCAGTGTCTATTATCAGGTAGTTGCTTTTTATTACCATTCTCAATACTGACTTCTGCCCCTGGTGTCTCCTATTTGGCACTAAGGAACTTGATATTGGGAGAAATTGACCATCTTTCACTTGGGCTATACCTCGAATTCCTGTGTCCAACTGTACAGTACATTGGAGCACCTCCATTCATCCAAAGTATGCCAGGAAACAGAACCTGCCAGAAAAACAAAAATAATGTTGTTCTGTTGCTGAGAATTGTTTGGAGGAATCATTTACCAACATTGTACTACCCCTTTAACTATTTCTTAATTATATACAACGTGGATGAGAACTATATTCTGTAGCAAGAACGTGCTGTTATGCTGCTCAGTTATATAGTTAATTAGCTCTTTCCTTTACTGGTTCGTAATCGGATTATTGTTAAGCGGGTTAACTCGATCCATTTTTGACTTGCGTGATATCCGTAATGAGGATCAGGAATCAAGAAAAGAGGGCAGGGCATAATATTATAAGCAGGTTAGCGATATTTATACGGAGCCATTAAACTCTCTTACCTATAGTGACCTCTCTCTCTCCAATCTTTTTATCTGTATGGTTGTAGCTGATGTCTCCCAGCCTTCCCTTGGGCTTACCCTTTTCTTGATATTCCTGTCTCCATTTCCTGACTTAGTATGAGAGTTGAGATCTTCAAATGCGTTTGTATTCTGCGAGGCCTGCGCCGAAAAAAAAACTACCAATCAAACATTACCGTCATACAGAATTTCAGTGCAAAAATTGAGGTACTTCAAGAGTGCACTTCCGTAGAGTCACCCCCACAACCAATCCACAGAAAACGAAGTTCCTCCTCTAGCCTGCCACTGGACCTCATCTCTATCAATCCCTTGTCCTGCTGCACTACAGCTGGTAGAGGAGCATAGCCTATAGCAGCAACCAGTGGTCCAGCATGTAGCCTACTGTGTAAATAGTGTGAGAGCGGGAGTAGTCTGAAGCAGCACATACAAAGATGCATCCAACAGTAGGTCTGCACGACCATACATAAGTCTGCTTGAAGTGACTTTTTAAGTGTGGAAGGCCATATCATCCCAGCCAGTGGATAGAGAAACAGAGACAGATCAGAGTGTGACACTCACCATCAACCTCTTGCCACAAACCACTCCCAATCGCAGACCGCCAAGTAAACACCGTCACCATGCTAAGCACTGATTAGTCAAAATTAGTATTTTCGTGATCCACGTCTGCACCCACGGACAGGATCACAACTTGGTGAGGGATAGCTATACTGAGTGCTGATTGGTTGTAGAATGTGAGCTTGTGATCATGTATGCCCTATAAATGTATCATATGTTTTGCGAATAAACTGGGTTTGCTAGCAGCCAACGCCAATCGACGAGTCTCATGGTGAAACAAGCTAACGGGGTCAAGTTCAATACTGTACCTTATAGTAAAATCTATAACTGTACATCTATCCTGGACCTCATCTCTATCACTCCCTTGTCCTGCACTACAGGGACAGGTCTCTCAGGTACTGCTACCGCCGCTGCAAGTAGGAAAAAGGGAGATTTTGTCGCAGGAAAAAAAAAAACGGTACTGTATTGACAAAGAGGGAAGTAAATAAAGTAGGGGATATAAGAACTGGATGGCAGGTAAATAGGAAGAGGGAGTGAAAGAAGAGAAAAGTTGAGGCAAGAGGATGGGTAGAAGAAAAAGGAAAATAGTAAGGAAAGAAGAGAAGTAAAGAAAAGTCAAAGAATAAATTAAGTGAAAGGTGGCAAATGGAAGATAAGTACAGCAGGAACATTAAAAGTAATACAATCCTCTCTCAAACAATTACCAGGATAAACCAAATAAAACAATAGCTAACACAAACAGTTGCCATGTTTGAATACATGAATGTCTTAAGAAAAATATTCTTTCTAGTTACAGTAAATTACTAGAAATGTCACAATAACACCACAAAAATGACTGAGGCAAATACCTTCCAAGTCAAAGTAATTATGAGTGGCTTTGTGTTTGGCAGCAGGAATATTAGCAGAGAAAATTACACCTCTGACAATTCTCTTTAATGTTATGAAAGTAAGTACAAACTAATTACTCTGATAATATTGGCCTAATTTCTAACTTTTTTAAACCTCCTGGTCACTTTCAGATACAGGTACTGTACTGTAAAATATCATTCTGCTAATAATTTTTTATCACATTTGATCATACAGTACATACTTACTGCCAATATACTGTACTAACAAGATGACAAAAGTACTGTACAGTATGGCACTATCCATTCAGTTACATTACCTTAAAAGTACAGAAAAGATGACCATTCTGCAACTTAATTATCATATGCATCTTAACAGTACCCATTCCAAGTTCATTTTCCTTAATTCACATTATCATAAAATATCTTCCTGCACCAAGTTTTAAAACTATTTCTACAGTACTTCTCTTTTGAGTATCAGAGTTGATAGTAAGATACTCCAATGCTCTTTACAATGCAAGTTATTACTATTAATTGCTGTAGGATCTTCAAAATATAAACTGATAAGGGATCTCAGTTAGCAAGGGGAAATGAATTTCAGTCCTGTCTGTATTTACCATAAGACCCTTCCTTCACACAACGAGACCATTGTTACACGTCCAGGTTGGCCACACGGTTATGTGTAAAGGGCTCCATCTATCCTGATATAAACATATAGTTGCATCATGTGAAGAGGGTCTAACTGGCTATCACCAACTAACAAGGACAGGAATATATACTACTCTACAGAGCAGGTCTTGAAAAAATGTCAACTTTAAAAATTAAACTGGCTTTATGTACAGTTGGGGAACAAAGTATCTGGACGCCGTTGACGACTTCTAGTAACAATGTCAGTGATAAACACGTTAGGAATAGATAATATTTATTCATTACTACATAATGATAACTGATATTGGGTGACGTCGACCAACCACAGACAGTGAAATAAAAGTTATCCTTCAATTCATAAAGACTTTTTCTCATTGACGTGTTTACTTTTGGGGATGTTGCCAGAAGCCGCCAACAGTGTTCAGATACATTATTCCCCAACTGTACAAGACAAATGGAGCAACAGCATTGTTATCCAAGAGATGCAATATTATCCTCTGCTTTCTGTACGATCTGACAGCTGTAGATGCTGTATTACTTAATCAACACTGTAGCATTGGCAGATGGTTTGATGATAACTTTTTGATTTATGGTAGTTTTACTTCTCCAAATGCTCCTTTCCCTTCAACACCCATACAATTTGCGGTCACCATGGTGTCTTCATGAACAATTTTATTTGTTTCAATAATTAGCAGTAGTGTTGTAATAACCTATGTATGTGTTCCATGCAAGCTGAATAATAATCAGTCATACACACTACTGGTTGAGGCTACTTCAGGAGTGAAGGTTCTAGCAGGGAGTCATAATATACATTGACCTGAACATCAACATTCAGAGTCTCCTTCTAACTCTCCCTACCACCTCTTTCACACCACATTTAGACGGGGAAAACTAAAATTCTAAACTTTAATCTTCATAGTTGAGGCTGCTTTTGTGCTTCTCCAGCTCAGCTCTGAGGTCCACTTCAGGATGCTTGTATCGAGGTGAGGAGGAGGGGGGAGTCCCTAGATGAACTCCTCTTAGACGGGGTGAGGTTGGTGGGTGATGTGGGGAGGGTTGAAGGCTTGCAACACCCTGGTGCACAGCAGAGATAGGGGTGTATGGAGCACTGGGGGTGAGTGGAGTCACCAAATCCTGGTGAATGATTATAACAGATGTCAGTTATAACTGCAGTGCAATTTTCAAAAGTCAAAGTACAATAATTTAAAGTTGCTAAGTATAGATACCATGTAATACAATGACCCCATGTACTGTATAAAGAAGGGAATCTAGCCAGCCACCCAGGCAATGAAGTGTTCTTTCATTAACCCTTAAACTGCAACAAGTGAAGAGGACTGTGCTGTGGGTGACAAGAATTCTCAACAACACAGTTTTTAAAATTGCACACTCCATAACATGGTTGTCTCGGGTGGCAACACCGATTTTGGGCTTGTAGGTAGTAGCCATAGTCCAGCCACCCACCTCCTGCCAAAGTTAAACTAGCAGTGAGGGTGGAAGGACATATTTCCAGAGCTTCTTTTTTCCTGTAATTACCATATATATATGTACGTAAAAACAACAGTGACATTATATTTGATACAGTATTGTTGTGTTGAAAAACGTAATTTTGACATGTTTTATAATTAAATCAGTGTGAAAATGTACTAGATATGTAAATTTAGCATAAAAGTGAATTTTGAGTTGATGTCATTGTGAGGTGGCCTTTTTTCTTCACCCTGGGTGGTAAAGAAAGCTTGGTTGACAATACAGTATAATGAATCAAATATGACAAAAAACAAAACAAAAAACACAAAAGTGTCCAGTACAGTAATATAATTCTATCTATTTATAGCTCTGACGCCTCGTTCTTTCCGGGCGTCAGAGCTATAGATAGATAGAATTATATTACTGTACTGGACACTTTTGTGTTTTTTTGTAATATAATTAATATAATAATATAATTAAAGAGGTGCAACATCTCAAACAACTCAGTCAGGGAAAGCCCACTACAACTCCTGCAATATACTTTGTTGTGCAATGTTATGTTTTGAGGACTATGGATATAACATTATCATGGTATCTAGAAACTTAGAGAATTAGAGAATGGACAGAATTTCACTTTTCTCGTGGGCCTTGGCTGCTGGTTTACTATTTTTTCATGTGAGATATCAAGTCAGCCTTGGTTAAACAAGACACACACATTATTTGTAATGCTATTTCAACTTAAGAGATGCCAATCTTCATATCAACATAAACTATACAAGATTACAATACAGTATATAAAACTCCTACCATCCCATACGCATGGAATACCAGCTCCCATAGTATACAAGATAGGGAAAAAAATTGCTCTTCTTGGCATCTGCCTTAGCCAATACCATGTTTACCTATGAATAGAAGGGTACTCCCATGAGAGAGTGTATGTTAACACTAGATAGATGTATAGAATCATCTATAGAAGCCATTCCAAGTAGAGAATGGAGTGCATTAGGGAAGCAGTGCTATAAAAAGCAACTTACCTTTTTCCTTACAGAATAAAAGTGTGCAATCAATGTGGACTACTTGTTATAACCTATAGATCAGAAATGAGGAGCCTTAATCCCTAAAATGAAACCTAGGAGTGAAAGACAGGAACATAGCATCATGGATATCATGACTACTACAAAAGGAAAGAAACTGAATGTCTGAGTGGCAACCCAGGAATGGAAAGAAAAGTCAATGGTGACAATGAGAAGTGAAGAGTGTTTGGACATGTCCTTGTCCTGTAGTTTTGTGAAATGGCTTTCATCCTATAATGACAAAGAATGAGTGAAGATGAAATATTGGATGACAATACTGTATGCTTTTTAAATGGGGCATATCTGCTACATCTTGATATACAGTATTGTATATGGAGGGGGATCAAAATAACAAGGTTAAGCTTACCACATACTCATTGTTGGCAAATGCTTTGGGTCAAAACTTGTGTAGTCGGGCTTAAAAATTTGCACATTTTCCTGTTAAGTAGCCCAATACAGTACTATAACTTTGCAAAGCAGGGAAAACAATTATTTGTAGAGCTATGATACCACAAACACATTTTTGAGATGGTTCTGTGTGAGGCATCGGTGCCTTTGATCTGAAGAAGTGGTAGTGAAACATGTCAATAAAGGATCCACCTCATACAATGATGCTTTTCATCTTTGTTTAGTATAAAAATGCTAGCTAGGTTTAAGCAAAAACAGCAACTTTACAAGTAACTAAAATAATTTACAGTACTGTACATTACCGTATATTTTTCAAAACTGGCATTACCTGCTTTGTTTGCATCTAATTTTGACGCAGTTTACGCCCCAAAATTTCATACAAAATAGAGTAGGAGAGGCAGAGTAATGTCTGAGTATCTGTTCTGTAGCAGAGAGTGCAATAAAAATGGTGCTCCAGAAAAAATGCAGGTGTATATTAGTTGATAGTGTCTGATATTCAACAATGTAACACACTACAATGTTTTCATTCATATCCCTTTAATCTTTTAATCTCTCCTAGAACTAGATAAGTTTTGTCTAGAATCAGCGGTATTTCATAATTTTTTGAAAAGTAGTGAGAGGATGATGGAAACCTATGATTGAGAAGCGGATGAATTAAATATGTTTGTGTGCTACAGTACCTACTTAAGCAGTAGATGAGGTAATACAAACAAAACAAAGCAGGAGAAAGGAAGTGAGAGCTATTTACCTATTCAACACTCTGTATGTCCTGCTGGTGAGGGTAAGACTATGTACTCCTTCTGAACACCGGTAGTAGAAGAGTCGCTCACTTCAGTACACACCTTATGTACACACACATATATGTTAGGTTAAAGGTTATGAGGCAACAATTAACTAAAACATGTACTGGGGTTAGAAAAAGCATTACTGGTATTAGGTATGAGTATAGTAGAACCAAAGACATTTGTAATTGCATTACAGACAACTGAACTGGAGTTACAGTGAACCCTCAATACAACAAATATTTCAGATATAACGACCTCTCTTCAGAATGTGTGACAAATGGGATGAGTCAACCAAAAGTGTGTGTTAGTTTACTATGATCCTGATGGGGCTGTGTGTACAGAGGTGACTGTACAGTTAGTGTTAGTGTTAAGTATACAGTGTAAGGAAGTAACTAAGCCAGTAATATTCAACTAGTATACCTTGGCACATTTATCATGGATCATACCAACAGGTCAACACTGCCACCATCTTCACTGGTCAAAATGTTATTTTCGTCTGCCAGTGTGGGTTTTATTTCATCATTGGCAATCACACCAGTGTAATTCCTCTAGCTCATATAGCCTAAATGAAATTGTAGTACTGTACAGTAGTGTACTTTATATATTTTAAAATTAGTTCGTGTTAGTTATATATTCTTAATTTTTTTCAAGGTCTATTAGATATGGATAAATTTATTATAAAGAAACACAAGTTAGAAAATTATGATGGTGAACCAAGTGTGGCTGACACTAAGTTCTGGAAGGAGGGCACTTAAAACTGGCAGTGTCACTTCTAAAACAATTGTGTGCCAATATAAAGAAGAGTATAGTACTTGTGTATCAGATTTGTCTCATCTGGAGGAGAACCATGTCTCTAATGTGTTGTTTATGGTGAGAAATGAGTAAATCAGGCTATATTTGCAAGTAAATTTAAAAGATACCTTCAAACAAAGCACTCTCATTTATGTGAGAAACCAGTAAAATATTTTAAAAGGCTTGTTCATATCATATGCAAGAAAATAATTTAAAATATTTAAGGAAAAGTTATGAACACATTATTACCCTTCAATATCTTATATATGATGAAATTTATCATTAAAAATGTTTAAATCTTGGTGGTGTGCCTTGAACATTTTTGTGCCGTGAGATGAAAAAGGTTGACAAACACTGGACTAAGCAGCAATTACAGTACAGTACATTCCTCTGTATCTCTGAATGAATGACTCCCAGTATAATACTCTACCGTTAAAGGAGACAGAAATATCAACCATTATTTATAACAAACATTTGGATATTATGTCAGCCCTTTATCCCCAAGTAGTTTTCCATATAGAGGATTTACTGTTCATCTGAAATCATACACTCTGCTGTAGTGTGAAATTGTTCAGCCTGGACAAACAGTTTTAATTCATATAAAAGTAACTGTGGGATCAATCTTTTCTAAACAAATGGTCTAAGCATTGAGTTCATGATTCTCATAAACTGTCTTCCTGGGGTGGTAATATATATACAGCATCTCCATTTCATATGGTTATACATACACACAAACAATATATTTTCATGTAACTTTCAGTAACTGTGTACAGTATGTGTCAATTTACAATAAACTCCAATCAATGAAATATAACTTTTAATGGAAAAGATACTTTGCGTGATTATAGAGGCTGTTACTTTAACCAATTTGTGCCAAGATAAAGCTGCCTTAGGTTAGGCTATTGGTTTTGTGGTAGAGTTTGAGGAATTAATACTACTATTAATTTATTAAAGAGTCAGTAGTTAAGAGATATTACTATAATTACTGTATAAGGGTTATATTATTATGTCAAACACAACCAATAAAGTTACTAGCATCAATTCCAATGCTATTAGTAAGGGCATCATATTATTATACAGTAGCTGAATTGGTTAGTTCTCTGAAAAAATAGTTAATATATTACATACTATTTAATAAATGTACAATAAAAATATTTGGAATTAAAAGTACAGTACACATACTGAAACTACTTAGTATATTTACAAATTGGCATATCAAAAAACTACCATACAGAAAAAAGGTACAATGTACAACCAAGTAAAAAGTTAGTAGTAGGCCTTTGTATAAAGAGAAATATATATTACCTACTGAATCAAAAATAGCTTACAAGAGACACACTACATTGTGATGATTAGTTTAATTACCACTCCCCAAAGTATAGCTCCAAAGATCATATAAAAGAATAGTGATGCACCTTACAATGATGATGTCTGTCCAGGGGAGGCTGACTTTATTCTCAGTAAATATTAGTCATTCTCCACAGGGCTAGAATAAAGATTGTTGTAGGATCTGATCACTTTCTGGTGGTTTTTACCAAATCTATCCACATGGATTAATAATTCACGTGAAGTGTACTGCAACCGGAGGCTCTTTTTATTTTCATTTTTTACACTGCTGTGTGGACTGCCAGCACACAGGGGTGTATTATCCCTTTGTATGCAGCAGTGTGGGGCAGGTAGCCATTCTGCCCCAGGAGAACATCAACAACAATAACAAGACATCATTCAATGGCAAAACCGTCCCTTAATGATGCCAGCAACCACTCACCCTTTGCTATCTTTATTTTTTTGTGACCTTGACCTTCGACTGATTTTGCCCAAAAGTTAATCATTTTGTTTTATGATGAATATCTATCAATAGAAAAAAATGAACATCATACGGCAAAAAATGTGGACGCTAGATTTAAAACAGACACACGAACAGATAAATAAATAAATAAATAAATAAATAAATAAATACATATCCAGCACCGAAAACAATATACCTCCCCCTTCGGGGCGGTATAATGATGATGTTTTATTCAAGTAATATATGTGGATATGTACTGGTCTTGTTAATAACAAACCCATGACTATTCAACTTCTCTCTCCACAGAGACTTGTCATGTGAACATTTGAATTTATCAATATCAGAGAAATAGACACATCACATCAACAACACTTAACTTGAAAATGAGTAAACACACTTGTATATAACACTCCAAACAAATACAAATTTGACCCCAATTTTGCCTATTTATTATTGAAAACCTGACTACACCACTGTACAGTATGTCACATTATATCTGTAAGGCAATATATTCAGGGCTACATCACTAGGTACAGTACATAGAGTACTGTACAAGTACTCTATACTGGTACCCTTACTTATGTAAAACTATAAAATCTTACCATATCCTGCATCTGGTAAGCATATGATAAACATTCAATGAAATGGAGAATTGTCTGATACTGAAGTTTTATATAATAAAAAAAAATTTACCCAAATATGTTCAGGATTCACCATATCCATAAAATGGATAAATATAATTATTTGGTTATTACAGTATCTCTACTTAAGAACCATTAATAGAAGATATTAAGAATATGCTGGCTTCACTTTTAAATAGTAGAAATCTGTAGAACTATAAGATCACGTTAAGCAGATACATAATATTGTGTACTGTACCTGTAAATCAAATTATACAGTATACTGTAATGTACTGGTCATGATAAAGAACAATGCTGTTAAATTTGACAATCATACAGGGACAAAATTTTATTATTTCCTTTAAAATGTTTATTCGTTCGAGCACAGTACAGTACAGTACTTTATTCTTGTGTTGGGCCAAGCTAACCAAACCTTACCTAGTTAATTTAAACTTAATCTCATCAAATATAATTACAGTACTACACTTACCTGTGTCTTGGGTTTGGGTTTTGGAGGGACGAGTGCCAGTGTTACTTCCCTGATGATTACTTGTGCAAACTTGAGTACAGCACCATAAAGAGCATACTGCACACACAGTGAACCAAATCCCTGCCAATCATATACCATTAATTATATAATACAGTAGTCTGTTTCTCTTTAACTAATATAAACATACACAGCTGACATCAGTATCTTGCAACTGACTGGCTGACAGATATCTCATAATTCCTGGCCAGTAAATTATGTAGGATTGTATATAGTACTGTACTGTAAATATTTTTTTTCTCAACAAAAATGAGGGATAAGTTAAGGATGAAGACCAATGCTTACCAAATGGAAAATAACCACATGGGAAAACAGGAGCATTAAACTGTCAGCACATTAAAACCACTCCCTTTTGTTGATGATTCCTGTCTGTACAATGTACAATACATAAAACATTTACCTAATAAGTCCATGAGTGAAACTCACCTTGAAGAGCCCAAGAACTCCCTCCTCATGCACAGTGGTGTTGAGACAGTCAAACAATCCTTCATAACGAGTGAGGATGGGTTTTACTTCATAACCTACATCCAGGCTGTCTATGATGGTACGTGTTCCTTGCATGTGCAGTCTGTAATGTCATATAAACTTTACTTTATGCATCACTAGGAATATTTCATTTCTGTTGTCACACCTTGAGAAAGGTTTATCAATCACATCAATTCTTTTTTATAAGGTTGTCAGAGCTGGGCATTTCTGCTATTAGTTTTGCAAGTTTGCAAAAGTACACAAACATATAACCCCATTACTACTGTACATACACATAGACAGACTACTGTATACCATACCTGTGTAGTAACATAATATATAACTCTATTACTACATACATATAGACAGACTACTGTATACCATACCTGTGTAGGACAGTCTCAAGAGGATAGAGAATGACATCTGCAACCAGGTGGCCACAAAATGCACTTTGTAGTCTAACAGTGGCATCTAAAAGGGCACCACCATCCTTGCTCACTGCTCCCTGTCAAATAAAGATAACAGTCTGTGTCTTTTATTGCTTATTCATCAGTTTACTAAAATAACTAGGCCCAAAAAGCAGTATTTTCAGGTTTCATCGACAACAACCCTAACCTTGCTTAACCATTTTTTAAGGAAATGCAATTTAGAAAGAATAAATTGAATGCAAAGACATCATTCAATATAATCTTTGAATCTAACTAAAACTATTACTGTACTGTATTCAATCAACTGTTTAATAATCAACTTACCTGCTTCTGCTGATCCTGTCTATAGTAGCGCCTGAGGACCTGAGAAGTGATTGTCGAGGTAGCAGTTCCAATGATGTACTGCATGATACCATGAGTCACTGTTGGCACAATCAGCAACCACACTGGCAGCATGCGACCTGTTGTCAATAATATTTTTATTTATATAATAATGATATATTCCTGACAAAATGAAACAGGGACACCCAGTCTAGAACTGTGGTAGTAAAGTGTTTGTTGCTTTGGTAACAGTGTCCTTGACAGGACTATACAACAAAATTATTGAAGAGATAACTCATAGGTAAAAATGTCATACTTTATATATAATTAAACTTGATACAAATAAAGTACGGTATGTCATCTCAGAGTGAAATTATTCAATACATACAAAATACAAATATCATTTTTTTATCTGATGAAAATTGTGATACAAGTAAGGTCCAGATAAAGAAAGTTTGTGTTGCTCTTTGGGCAGTGTATTGTGAGCCGTTTTGATGCTTAAGTTGTGTACCTATGATACCACCTTAACCAACCTGTCTGTGGCTGTGTGAATGAAAGGAGACGTGTGAGTCCCTCCTTAAACACATCAAAGACACCTGGTCTTTCACTAGCTATCTCACTCTGTACTGTTTCCACCAGACTGGCACTGTAGAAGGGAGTCACCAATGCCAGTGCTGTACACTTGAGTAACAAGTGTTGTCCAATGGTCTTCAAGGAGCTGTGTGGTGAGATCTCTCTGCAAATACAGTAAAAATATTATAATATAGCAATAGTGAAACAGTTGCATGTGGGTTTTGTAATGTGGAAACTATTTGCAAAATGTACAATTCAAAATTATGTAGTGGAGGTGTAGGAACGGAAATGAGAAGTGAATGGAAATGAATAATGCAAATTGAAAGCAAGAACAAACATTGGCAAAAGACAGTGTAGATTGGAGGATTGTGTGTGACCACAACAGTAGAGAGTTGAACATTTGGCAATGCATTGATAAATAACTAGCAATTAAATATAATCCATTGGTGAGCTTCTGGCTTGTATCTAGAAATGCATGGTTAGTACAAAAGGCTCAACATACTGTATATACATACTTGGGCCATGGGGTAAATTTGGAGAGACAATCTTCCAGGGCAAGGGTTACTCCTCTCACTGTGAGTACAGAACCCAGACCTTTCCAGAATGCTGAGAATCCCTGACATCCCTGCATGTGTATCAGTGCTGGTACCAGGGTTAGAGGCAGCACGTGGTATCGTTGACTGTTCACATTCACCTATACAAACCAGTAATTAAGAGTTGGCCAGGGTATGACACCATTCATAGCATATGAAAGGCTCCTGCTGCACCATTAGTGGAAAACCAATATCATATAGTTTTGTAAAAAGAACAATACATTATTTGATGCCATAATGGAGTGGCAACATGGTTTACTTGACTAACTTTAATTATGAAAATTAAATAACACTGTGAAGAGTGACAGTTTTCCCTTAATTATTGACACTGGGAATTTACTATAAATAAATACCAAACTACTGTATCACACTACACATACTCAGTACAGAATGCCAACAATTAAAAAAAATTAATCAAAATATACAAATAACTATTCAATCAGAAATGTCTTTGAAAACATAGAAATATAATATAATATACTGTATTGGTAAAACAAACAATTGTAGAGTAGTGAAAAACTACATAGTTAACCATAAAAGAGAGTTGTAAAGTAGTATAGCAAAACCCATCCCTTGAACAGTGTCTGTATTAAAATTACTGACCTGACACTGACGACGAACCACAATGAAAGGATGACTGAGTAGGTTCTCAGCACACAGACTGACAATGTTGATGGACAACTCTCCATACTTCTCCAGTTGCATGTCAACTGCTGCAATGATACAATAATACTGTAATAATATTCATATCAACATTACCTATGCAATGTTCTATTAATATATTTTTGTATTGATAAAGGATACCAGGGAATTAATGGAATCATATCAGCTTTACCACATAAAAATAAATTATACAATATTTAAAGATTTGTGTATCTGACATAGCAGTATTGCTTTCCTATTACAATAAATATAGTCTGGTTGTTGTAAAAATTAATGTAGGTAAATGATGACAGTTGGGTCACTGTTTAAGGATTAACACTCTTATGAGAAATGATAACACCAAGAGACAATTTCTCCATTACTCATAGAATTATTGTATGGAGCTGCATAGAAAGAAATGGATGCTTACAAAACAAAATTGGATTATTTGATAAGTAACAAAAAACTGTGAATATACTGTAGGTATAATATTATAACTAGAGTAGCCTACAGTACTTCTCTGGGACTGACCATTGCCTTTTTGAGGGTCTTGGACTGATGGTTTAGGGACATTTAATTTGGACATTTGTGGTGAACCTTGTGTAGGATTCAGCAGATTTTCAGGGAACTCTGTGGGGCGACGGTAGTAGTCAGAGGGTTCCATGGGCCTGTTATTTTCTTCAAATGTTTTCTGCCAAAATGGAGTGTCCCTTTCACGCAGGTTAGAGAAAAACTGGTAGTCATCTAGACCAGCCATGGTAAGCTCTCTGTCCACCTCAATGTACAATCATTCCTCCTATGTTAAATATTCTTCAACACCTGGAAAAAATATATTATCAGCCACAATTTTTTTTCATACCTTATACATAACTAATTCTATATAGTACAAATAAAAATATAGTCTATTATTACCCAGTACAAGAAAAGTATTCCACAACATTAGTTAATAATCAGGTAATAATATAAAGTCATGATGAAATTCTATTTTTACTTTATTATAATCACAAAAATTAAATCACTCAGGTCCATATTCTTTAAAAATCACGTATTCTAATTAATTAGAGGTGTCTACAAGACTCCACACAACACTACTCATCAGACTTACTACACACCAACAAGTGCTACAATAAAGGTAAGTACAGTACAAGTTCATCTTCAACATATTATTACAGTATTTGTTTTTTAGTGAAATATCCTATACAGAAGTTTGCATAATTTATCTTTATGATGTGGAACTATTCCTCAGTTAATGGAAAAAAAAAGTGGTATTTATTTAGTATCTTGGGGTTTTGTAAGAGTGTTGTTAAATCTGGCTAGGTCCCAGTATTTTGCTTCAGTCAGGTCCTGGTACTCTACCCCGATTAGTTCCCGTTAGTCTGCCTAGGTTGGGTCCCAGTAGTTTGCTTGTTATCGTAATTTGCTGTGGTCCTGATTCGGTTAGGTAAGACTAATTCTATTTAATGCGCTGTAGTGTTTTTCCGACGAATCTCGTTCAAATATGGAGAAAATGAAGTATTTATGGAGATTGGGTTGGGGGGGCATGGGGGTCATATCTCCCAAAACATTAAAATGCGACGGTCTTGAACAATAAATGCGTTAAAAAAAACACTATAAAACATTGCAATCTAAAAACCTTCAGTCCAACACTAGATATTACCGAAAATAGTCTTAGAATTGTCTAAACAAGTAGGTAATTACGGTAGAAAAACCATACGCAATAACGGTAATTCATTCAATATTTACCAATTACACAACTCAGTCATTATAGTGTCCACAAAGTAAATTATAGGGTAGAGTAAATAATTTTATACCTCAGGAAGTGTGATGCCCGGTGCAGACTACGTATCATTAACTTTCTTTCTTTTTATCTATCCTTAGTAAACATGGTCAATTCTCACCATTTGTTTGTCATTTAAGGCTTCTATAGACATCACCAAAGGACCATTATATTTATTTACACACGAGGATAATATTTTTAGCTGAAATTAAATAAATACAATGTGTTGATAATAAAGATGGTGCTGCAGACGACAATACCAGACCACAACAACACAGCTGATCATAACAACACCGGCAACACTGACAGTCAGTGTTGCCAGTCACATTTTTGCACATTTCCCAAGATTTTCCGAGGTCAAAATTCTGTATATATTATATAACACATAATAGAGTGACTGAGTTAACAACGTGTCAAACACCACGTCTACTTATTAATTGTATTAAAAGTATATGGTAATAAGTCAGGCGTAAAGAATACTTCATATGGAACTGACGGCACTGTAATAAGAGTTTATAAAAAGTTGGTAAAAGTATTCAAAATAAAAAATATATACCCAATTAACAACATCATTGATCTACACGTCCTCTCATATGCATGTGTATACAGAGATGTGCAATTACTGTATTTTAAGTGTGAGACTGAAGGGTAATTTAATTAATAAATAAAAATATCTATAAACGTATAACCAGTGTTGTCAAGTGCAAGGAAATTTATCTGTTTTAGGATAATTTGAGGTCCACACAGGGAAATTTCTACCAAAAGACCGTCAATGTTCTTGAGTAAACAGGGAATTATTGAAGTAAAAAGGAAAATTCGTATGTTGAAGTTGGGGAAATTTCGTCAAGCAGGCCTGGCAACACTGACTATAATTTTATTAATTAATTAATATACTCGATATGGCTATTATTGTATTGTTCTAATCTATAGGCCTACTATAATAAGCAGATTTTTAATAAACTGGTTGTATTATATTAAAATAGACAGGAGTATCACAGTTTCATTAGGCATTGGGCGCCATCGTTGTACACTCGCATTCCAAATTATGTATCCTGAGGCTTTTTCGATTAGCCTGATCGAGTATTAAGCGAGTTCAAGCAAATATAAAGCAGGGTAATAGTTGTATTTGGTTCACTAGTATGTCAAATTATTCGAAACTTCAACAATTTAAGTCGATCATGCTAGTACAAATTTTGGATTGGGATTGTACAGTACACGATGCGGCGCCAAATATCACAAATTCGGTCAATTATATACATTAATTTTATTTCTTGTGAGGACAGTAATTAATGTAACCTATTCTATTGTTTCATCTCTGCTTTAGAGAGCCCTCGCGATATGTACTGCCAGTACAGCATGGCTGATAGTGCTGAACCATGGAGGTAGAATCTAAGATTATACCTCCATGTGCTGGACGCTGTGTGCTGGACCAGGCTGGGTCCAACTGAACTGTTCTCGTTCTCAACGTTGAGATTTGAGAGAGGTTTAGAAGTCTCACTTTTTCGAACTCTGTTCAGTTGCTCTCAGACACCCGTTGGACCCTAGTCCAGCACTATCAGCCATGGCTGTACGAAAAATTATGTAGTTGCAAATGCCGCTGTGTCTAGGCTCAAGAGAATAGTCAAAATGGAATTATGGTTTGAAACTTTGATTCCCCGCTTGTGGTTGGGAAACATAATGTATACTACTATTTATATTGTTCTGTAGGGATGCTAAGACTCATACAAATGTCATATAGCTGTTAGACATTCTCGTCCGCCGCTAGTAGGTGTATGTGTACGTGGCTCGATCTTCTGTATCGCAACAACCAAAACTCCCATAAGAGTGACCTATCCTTCTCCCAGTACTTGCACAGAGACAGACAGTGTCAGGTGACTGGTCAGGAAAACACTCACCAGCCGCTGCCAGAGACGAGAGGACGTGTATTTAGCCTTAAAATTGATACTGTATACTGTATTGTTCCTTTTCACCCACGCACAGGAATGACCCTCATGAACCTCATCGAAATTGAATAACTATGTTATAGTACACTAGTATCTTCTACATCAATATATATATAGCCTAAGTACAGTTGGTGACTTACTGGCCTAGTTATTTTTATGTTAACCATTATAATAAGACCAGGGAAACGATACTATTTTGTGAGAATTGGAAGGAAACTCACTGACAGGTTTCTCCAATCTTGGCCAGGAAGCAGATCACTGTAATCCAAATCAACAACAATGGCTTCATACACTATAAAACAGTTTTTATTATAAAGTAACTAGCTAAGAAATTGGCGCTTTTTCACTCATAAAAACGTCAGGTACTCTATTCCTAATTTGTCCTGACATTGCCAGACTCAAAGTTTATTATTATTCTGAAATGATCGAAGCGGTTAAAAAAACATCCATCCAAAGAACATTTTTTACTCAGAATAATATAAACTTTCATTTATGAGAGTATCTAAACTAAAATTCGACTGCCTATTTGTAGATAATATTGGCGAGCCACAAAAGAAATTACGGGCCTGTAGATGCTAACCTTCAGGAATCCTCTTTCTCTCTCTTATCATTATTATATCCTTCCTTCCCTCAGGACTTCATATAATATTCCTTTTCCAACTACAAGATCATTATTAATAACCAGGTAGCCTATTTATATATTCTCAATAGTTATAGCCTCGTTGAAAAAAAGTAAATTTAAAACGTGACAGGATAGGCTTCGTCGAGTGTCTTGCCCAAGTCACCTTCACCCTGCCTTCTCTCCCTCGGAGACCGGAGTCCCTCCCTCCTTTTCTCTCGACCACCACTTCTCCCCCCTTCATCCACTTCCGGTCATGCGCAGTGTTATAATGAGGATGCGCAGTGTTATGAGGACAGGTTCAAGAGGGAAATGAGTTAACCTATAGTTCTCTCAGTCATTGTCTTATCCAACCAATACGTTGATATAAGTTTATAGTTTTGTTGCTGCCTGTTGCTACCCGTTGCTACCCGCTTTTTCTACCCCCTCCCCTCCCCCTGCTGTTGCTACCCGCTTTTTCTACCCCCCTACCCTCCCCCTGCTGTTGCTACCCGCTATTCATTATATTCTTTTAATTATATTCTTTTTTTCCAACTACAAGATCATTAGTAATCACCCGGCATCAACACACACTCGATATTTACAGAGGAAGTTCTGTCGATGATAGGAAATAAAAATGTGATCTATTTTAATCAGGTAGCAATGAAACACCTGGAGAGGGGTGGTGGGGGGAAGGGGGGGTATTGGTTGGGGGGCGTTGGGAGGCTAGACGAAGGCATGATGAGGGACCACCACTGTCAAGAATTCAGTATTGCCAGGTGCAGAAAAATGTCACTGTTTTTAGGAAATTTTGTAGTCCACACAGGGAAATTACATAAAAAAAAATTGTCCAGGAGGAAACTAGGGAAATTTCTACCAGACGAGATCCCACAAAAAGAGTAAAACAGGGAATTATTATTGAGGTAAAAAGGGGATTTGTAAAGGTGAATATATGGATATTTCTTCAAGCAGACCTGACATCACTCTGATTCACTCACTTGAGTCACTTCATTTAAGTTCATTAGCGCTGGTGAGTTGGTAGATGTAAGACGTGCTTCTTGAGTCTCCGCATTAAGCGCCGGCTATTTAATGTAAGTATACGTTCCTTTCTGGTTTAATTTTTATTTAGTATATACATTTTTTAAAGGGGATTATAATTATGTTCGTATATCTAGTCTCGTGTTGCTGTAATATAAGAAAAACGTGTAAAGAATTGGAAGCCGGCATTTTTTTGACATGGCCGGCTGGTTTGAGTTCACGTAATTGTTTGATGGTTTAATTAAAGGCCCTGTGATCTTGAATGTAAAGTGAAGGCTTCTGATTCCTCCAGACTATGCCACGAAATAAGCTCCTTCCATATTAGTGGCATTTCGTGGCAATATATGAAGGACTTAAGGATTTTTTAAGATACGTAAATCACAGGGTCCCTTAACTGTTCATTATATTCTCTGCTAAGTCCTTAAACCTTTCCTCCTTATTCACAACTTTTAAGATTGTGGACATTAGAATTAGCCATTATTTTTGCTTAATTAATATTTGTGTGGTTAGGATTACGTAGCCAGTAATAATGGATTCCTAATTATTCCGTGCCGGTGAACAAACCAGCCTCTCTATTTTCACTAATTTATTAATATTAAGAGTAGTCGAAGAGGTGTTAGTCAATACCGTACCGTTATATATGTAGCAGGTTTAATTAATTAAAATTTCTAAGTGGTTTAAATTTTAATATTGGTCGATATTCTAGTGTCATGGCATCTCTTCCTTGTCTGTGGATTCCTCCCTTCCCACGATTTTCTTTTATAACTATCACACTGGTACAATTTCTATAAAGTATTATATAACAAATTTATGCTGAACGTGAGGAGAGTGACTGTAGGTGGTGGAGGACGTGAGGGAAATATAAATGGGTAAAGATGAAATAGAGGAAAAGAGAAAAAATAACAAATGACCCAAGTTGCCGTAAATCGGAACAGAATTGCCAGACGGAAATATACTGCCTTTTACGTTAACTTATAGGTTAGTATAGAGAGTTGTATAGCATTTTGCACGATTACAAAAAAAAATCTGAAGGCTATTATGACGATCTACCGGTATTCACTTATAATAATTAATCTTTTCCAGTAATTTGATAATGTGTCTAAGACTATTTAATTTTTAACTTCTGCAAGTTCTAGTTCGTTTAGCATGAAAGAATTAATGCAAATGCTATTTATCTTGCTTTCTTTGTACAGTAATAATAGTCTAAATTCGTAATAAGGAATAGGCTATGGAAGTTGAATTATTCGCGCGTTTGATAATTTAGTACTTTAAGTCTGGGTAGTGAATGGCAGTAAATTAGCCGGTAATATCCTAATAACCATACGTAGCCTAATGAGACGGCTTGAGTATTAGGCTCTTGCTAAGAGGAATTAAACTCATAAATTATTTTTGTACTGTGATCCTATAAAAATAAAACAAATTTGAATAAACCGGCACGTTCTTGGTAGGTAAAAAGATGTGTAGCAGATAGTTTTGGTATTAAAACTATAAAACTTTCTACCTGTTACTAATTCATTTATATGGTTACAGGTGTTGGAACGGGATTGCAAGAGGTTTAGTGCAAGTATGCAGTTATGAAGATGCTGCATTGAAGATGATTTTAGAGAATGCTGCTGTGGCTTCGAGGTTCATTTCTTGAGTATATGAGAAATGAAGGAATAAAAACGTATAGCAAGAACACCATACATAAAAAGAAAGTAGCATTTGCTGAAGGAAAGATGTGGCAATCAAGATTGTTTTGAGTTTGGACTAAAGGAATGAAGCGACTAGCTCGAACTAAACACTATGCAGATGACAGTGAGCCTTTGGTCCTCATCTTTTTCCATATAGAAATAAAAAAGCTGGGATTTGTGGCAAGAAGGAAGATTATGGTGGTGAAGAGAGCAAGCAACTTTGAAGATTAGATGCTTGTGCAGATGGATAGATGAGCCAGCGGAAGCAGTGAAAATGGAAATTATGAAACATGAATTAGTGGTGTTCCAAGGTTTGAGCACTCATCGTATTAAAACCCAATACAACCTTCTCATCGTAAAGGTGAGGATTACAGGGTGTTGTACTATTGTTAGTAAAGATGGTCTATATGTTACTGTTAAGAAACTATCAAAGTATGTCGATATGTCAATTAAGGATTGTACAGGGTTGAAGCCAGAAATTGTACTGGATTCAAGATTAAGTGTATCCTTTACCTTTTTATATTTTACACTATTGAAATATCGTATTTTGTTGAAATATGGTAAAATATAACTATCCTTTTTGAAATGTATTCCAGTCATACACTGTAACTAACTCATTTGAATTTTCAGGTTTGTAACAGGCTCTTCAATCATCGCTGGAGCATCACTTCGAGGGACCCTTGAGTGAGTGTTAAAAATACATGTCATTTCGGTTTAATCCCCTGTCTAGGCAGAGGATTTACTAGAGTACGACCCCTTTTTGTTTACTTTTTTTGTAGTGCCCTCATGCTCAGAGCAATTTTTGTTAGGGCTTCTGATAGGACGTGTTAGGCAGGGACTCGTGCGATGCGGCTCAGAGTGTGGGGGCTGTTGGTCTGATAATGTCAGGCACGTGGGCTCCGTACTCTAGTAAACCCTAGCAACACTCGCCAGACTTGTGGATTAAACCTTTGTGTACTAATGTTCTAGATACTTACAGGTGTGGATAATTATGGAGATTAGTGTTTTGTTGTGATTGTGAATGGCAGGTGGAGACAACTATATTGTTGATGGATCCCAAGATGCTGTAAGGAAGTATCCAGCTTTGAGTGGCAGCAGAGGAGACAAGTAATAAGGTGAGGATTAAAAGGTGTTGGTAAACTGGTTCACTGAAAGGTTTTATGTTTAGCAATGTGATTGGTCAGTTACTTTCTAAACAACTAATTTCTGAACCTTTGGTTAGCTGGAGCATTTTCTTTCATGATGCTATGTGATTAATAAAATTAATTTCCACACGTATATCACATTCCACTTAATTACCAGAGTAATGGGCAATTCCTTTTTCAGATTGGAGACTGCCTTCATGCTGGTTGGATAACGCTTTCTTTCAAGCTAAATGCAAAGTGAGTATTCCTCAGATAAAATGTTCACTGAGATTTGTTGTGTGGAGAGTTTACTAGGGTTCGCCCAGCATTGTTTACATTTCTTAGTACCATTTTACTGAGCATATGGATAGGGCTTCTGATAGGTACACGTTAGGCAGGGACCAATACAACTGTGTGGGCTCAGTGGCCACGGGCTGCTGGTCTAAGAAATGTCAAACGTGCAGGTGTCGTCCACTAGTAAACCTCGGGGTAAGTTGGTGAAATGTGAGTGCACCGTGGTCATGTTGCAGGTGTGAATGGTGACAGTAGTGGTGTGGATGGTGAAGAAATATGGTGTGGTGATATGGTTGTGGAGTCCAGTGGTGTGAAAATGGACATGGATGTGGTGTTGGGACCTGAAGCCCAGTGGTATGAGTGATGGACATTGAAGTGGTGGTGGTACCTGAAGCCCAGTGGTATGAATGGACATTGATGTGGTGGGACATTGGTATGAGGGTGATGGGGCCCAGTGGTGTAAGTGATGGACATTGATGTGGTGGTAATGGGTCCTAGTGGTGTGGCAGTGGGATGAGGCCCTGTGGTAGTGTGGCAGTGGGATGGGGCCCTGTGGTAGTGTGGCAGTGGGATGGGGCCCTGTGGTAGTGTGGCAGTGGGATGGGGCCCTGTGGTAGTGTGGCAGTGGGATGGGGCCCTGTGGTGGTGTGGCAGTGGGATGAGGCCCTGTGGTAGTGTGGCAGTGGGATGGGGCCCTGTGGTAGTGTGGCAGTGGGATGGGGCCCTGTGGTAGTGTGGCAGTGGGATGGGGCCCTGTGGTGGTGTGGCAGTGGGATGAGGCCCTGTGGTAGTGTGGCAGTGGGATGGGGCCCTGTGGTAGTGTGGCAGTGGGATGGGGCCCTGTGGTAGTGTGGCAGTGGGATGGGGCCCTGTGGTAGTGTGGCAGTGGGATGGGGCCCTGTGGTAGTGTGGCAGTGGGATGGGGCCCTGTGGTAGTGTGGCAGTGGGATGGGGCCCTGTGGTAGTGTGGCAGTGGGATGAGGCCCTGTGGTGGTGTGGCAATATGGGGTGGAAGAGGACTACTGGAGTCGTGGTATTGTGTGGCAATGATAGAGAATTGATGGCCCACAGGGATAATGATAACTGGATAGGAGTGTGGTGAAGATCAATTTAAAAATAGTGTAGGGCATTTGGGAATGGAAGGTGAAGGTTGGGTGATGGAAAATGGTCCTGGCCAAGATGAGAATTAGCCTGTGATTGGAAAATGGAGACTGGTTTGGGAAAATGACTAGTGGGATAATCAAGGAATATATTTGAGGAATGGGAACTAAAGGTATGAGGACACCCAAGTGTTGATTGGAGCATGGAGGGGATTGGTAGATGGAAATAGTAGAAAGATAAAGATGGCTGCTTGGCTGGATGACATGTGATTAAGAATGGGGTTGAATTGAGCAGAAATAGGAGGGTGAATGAGATTGGGAATGATGCACAATGTGATTAGGAAATGACCAATGTTGCTTGGGATTGGGGAATGAAGACCAGTGGTAATTGGGCCTGTGGAACGAAGGCCTGTGGTGAATGGGACTTGAGTGGAGAGATGGCCAGTAATGGATGTTATGTAAGGGATTCAAGACTGCAGTGCCAAATGGGAATGAAGGTGAACTGTGCTGAGGTTGAGGAAGGGAAGTGGCAACAGGATTAGGGAATGGGGTTGTTTATTCAAAGATTGGGGAATGAGAAGTCAAAGGTGGATGGGATTGGGAAATGGAGGTGGCATGTGCAAAGATTGGAAAATAGTGAAATGGTGTGTGGCAAATTATGGGTAATGGGATTGGGGGAATGGTGGCCTGTGCAAAGATTGGGGAATGGAAAAATGACCAGTGCAAAATTGGATTGGAAAGATGGTCAATGTGATGATGGTAAAAACAAAAAATAGAAGCTACTCCAGTGGAGTGATGATTGAGGAAGGAGAGATAAGGCCAGTGATTGTGATTGGGGAAGGAGAGATAAGGCAAGTGATGGTGATGATTGGGGAAGGAGAGATAGGGACAGTGATGATTGGGGAAGGAGAGACAAGGCCAGTGACTATGATTGGGGAAGGACGATTAGGTTGGAGAGTATAGAAACGGTCAGTGAGGATTGCCTGTGATGTGGGCAAGGGTTGTTTTGTCGCCCCTTCGGCCCCAGCCACTCCCTTTAATTTCTTCAACTATCCCTCTTTTTCTTTTTAATTTCCTTCCTGCTTGCTGTCCCACCTCTCGTCACCTTTTCACCTGGATGGATGGAGTGAGATGGGTAGGAAGAGGATATGGTGGAGAGTGAGGTGGTGGTGGTGGAGGTGGAGAGAAGGGGATGAAGGGGATGATGGAATGTGGAGAGAATTATTGTTATTTGAGAGATAAGATGATTTTGGTGCTAAATAAGAGATGTGGAGAGAGGATGACAGAAGTGGAGACATTATGGGATGATATGATGGAGAGATGGAGCAAGGATGGTATTGGAGATAGAGGGGATGATAATGAAATGAGATGGAGAGAGATAGAGGATAATGAAACGAGATGGGGAGAAGGATAATGGAGCGTGATGGGGAGAGGATGATAATGAAGTGAAACTGAAAGAGGATGATAATGGAGCAAGATGGAAAGAGGATAATGGAGTGATATTAGGTGAGGATAATAATGGAGGGATGGAGATAGTGAAAAAGGGCGAGAGAAGAGGGAGTGAGGATGACTGATGAAGCAAAATGGGGAGAGAAGGGAGTTAACAAAGGTGGAGTGGAGAAATGGAAGGGATGACGGTAGAGTTGAGATGGAAATTGGGAGTGTAGGAGGATGATGGAGAGAGGGAATGATGGATGATAAAGGGGAGGTCTTGAGTGAGATGGGATGGAGGGGAATGAAGATGGGACGAGGGTGAGATGATAATTGGAGGCTGAGAAAGGAATATGGAGTGGGGGAGCGATGGGAGTAAGGATGGAGAGGGATTGATGGTGGAGAGATGAAGGGATTGCAGATGGATAGATGGAGATGTGTAATGGAGGAAGATGGAAATAGTGGCCATGTTAGATGGAGAAGGGAGGGTAGACAGCGGTGGATCGAGAGAAGGATGGTGGAATGGGATGGGGAAAAATGGAAGTGATGGTAGTTGGTGTTGGAGATGGAAAGGTAGGAAAATGGGAAAAGATGGTGATTGAGAGGATGATGGTGGTGAAACAAGATCAGGGAATGAGGATGAAGCTGAAAGGAAAGGGATTGATGGTGGAGAGATATTTGTATTCTGAGGAAAGAAAATGTAGAAAAATGGGAAAAGTGAAGGATGGTGGTGGAGCAAGATGAGGGGGAGTGGATGGAGGTGGAGCGAGATGAGGGGGGAGGGAAGAGGATGGAGGTGGAACAAGATAGAGGGGGAGCAAGATGGGAGGGGGAGGGGGAGCAAGATGGAGGGGGGAAAGTGGATAAAGGTGGAACAAGATAGGGGCGGGGGAAAGTGGATGGAGGTGGAACAAGATAGGGGGAGAGGAAAGTGGATGGAGGTGGAGCAAGATAGGTGGGGAAAGTGGATGAAGGTAGAGTAAGATAAGGGGGAATGTGGATGAAGGTGGAGCAAGATAGGAGAGGGGGGGAGTGGATGGAGGTGGAGCAAGATAGGAGGGGGGGGAGTGGATGGAGGTGGAGCAAGATAGGAGGGGAAAGTGGATGGAGGTAGAGTAAGATAGGGGGGAAAGTGGATTGAGGTGGAATGATGAGGGAAAGTGGAGGTGGATGGTGGTGGAACAAGATTGAGGAAAGTGGATGGAGGTGGAGAGAGATGAGGGGACAGTTGAGCAAGATGAGGAAGAGTAGAAGAGGGGGGGGGAGTGGAGGATGGTGGTGGAGCAAGGTAGGGATATGGTGGAGGATGATGATGGAGCAAGATGGAGGGAAAGTGGGTAATTATGTAGTGAGAAGGGGGGGAATTATAGTGGAGCAGAGTTGGGGGGAAAGTGGATGGAGGTGGAGTTTATATGGTGGATAGTGAGGCGAGATGGGAGGGAGGGGAGTGAAGGATGGTGAAGCAGAGATGAGATGGAGGACAGACTGATGAAGAAACTGCACCTGAGCAATGGAGATGGCTTGAATGACAGAGGATAGATGACAAGACCTTGGACCACTTGGCAGAACCCCAACAACATGGACCAGACAGATGGCTACTGAATCTACGCACTCTTCAGTACTATTGGTAAATTTTCTTTGTACTTTAATTTTCCTCTACCAGGATGTTAATATTGTCTATATGTTGTGTGGATTATTACCTGAGACTAGCCTCGTGAGGTCTTTAAACTGACATGTTGGTTGGTGTCATGAAGGTATACTGTATTTGATATATTTTCCCACACATTGAATTTCCTTTGGTGTGTGATGCTCATCCATTAATGTTGTCAACAGGTGTGACATCAGGAGAGGAATATCAGCAGGGTTCCTGGACGTCTGGCACTATATGACCTCACTGTTGAGGCACCCAATATCAATCTATCGATCAATCGTGGACATCTTGAGCATAGTCTGACCAAAGTTCTCTTGGTCACTCTCTGCATGGCTGCCTGTGGAGGACCCGGGGACAACTCCCTCACCTAGTGCTCTCACTGTGGGAAGGGAATGTGTATCATCAGATGACAGCTGGTAAGAGCCCTATATGTTGTGTAGAAAAAATTTACATTTATCATGGGAATTTTGGAGTGCTTCCAGTTCGTGTTGCTTAAATAGTATTGGTATGACCACAAGTGATTTACTTTTCAATACAATATTGGCAGACTTTGTACTGTACTTGTATAGTGGTTCTTGCAGGGGTCAAATCAATACTGTTATGAAGTTTAATTCTGCATAATTGATTTCTCAGGTACTGGAATAGTGTAATGTAATTGTTAAACTTTGTAAAAAGACTACTTGCTGTATCTTCTGGAGAGTAAATGTAAGAAAAGCAAGGATTGCTTTAATGTAATAGTAAATATAGTTTTGAGGACAATCATTCTAGTGTATGTAAACAAAACTTTTATATAGCGTATTTATTGCATTGAAAATTTTAGGTGTGGCTCCGTACATCACCACCAGTATACCCGGCCATCACTCGCCTGGTCTGGAGGTGGATGGATCTTCATAACTGCTCGATTGCTACATGAAGTTTCCACACCAAGGAATGTTTACACCACTACACTGACTGAGGCAAGAAGAGGATGAGCCTGAGGACATCAAAGCAAAGTTCTCTCATTTGTAGCATTAAGAAACCTCTATAGTCTATACCAAGTGTTCATTTTGAAAATACGATTGAAGGTTGTATTGGTTGCCACTTTCAATATGACATGTTTTGTAAAGTATATCTACATAGATGGTAAAGCATTTTAGTGTACATTTTTAAACTGATTTACTCCTATCAGGACAGTACATCAAATGAATGCATGACTTGCACACACTGGTTTACAATGGAGTTCTTTCAAAGATGGTATCTGATACAGGGCTCTGCAGACTAGTGCTGAACCCATTCCCCTACTGCTTAAGAAGCCTATAATAAAATGTTTTAGGAACTGTATATGAACAGTGGGGAAATGAGTTTTGCTTATCTGCTGTGACCTCTATCAGGATATAAGTTTTTCTGAACCCCATTGTACGAACTGAATTGCATGCGTACACACACACACACCAACTGATTTGCATGCACACACTATAGTAGAAGTAGCTAAGTAGTACTAACCTGTCCTGTACTTCTGAGTAATCGGTTATATCTTTATGCTCTGTTTTGGTAGTCTATGAAGGATGCTAAAAAAAATTTAGTTAGGAATATTTTATTTTGTATATTAATAATTAAGGGCTTGTTAAATTAAACTTCCACTCTTAGTGAATTTATTTTGGGCTATATAGTTTTGCTCTTGCTAGAGGGCCCAAGCAGAATCCAAACTTTGCTCATTATAAATTAATTTGCTAGGTGTTTGATTTTCTTGTGTGCCTTGTTCATTACAGCACTGAACCAAAACCTATTGTATGTACTGTTAATAATTATTGTATATTGTTATAAGTTTAGAGGAGTAATTTTAAGCAATTTTTCTCAAAAATACTCATGACTTCAATGCTGGCTTGTGGAAAGGGTGATTTCGCTTGAACTTGTAGTGATAAAGTAAATGTTTGCCCTACATTTGGACAAGTTGCTTATGTGTGATGATAGTCTACAAGTAGACTCTTTGCCAAGGAGTTTTTCCCCCTCTTGTACTTCAGTTAAATGAGCGTTTTTTACGCTCAATGGCAAAGATTTATTGTGTATATAAACTTTTATGCTACAAGTAATGTGTAATTAGATTTTTTTATAGTTTTGTGCACAGTAATTAAAATTTGTACTTAGGTTTGTGAAGTAAAATTATAATCAGATAAGTATTTAACTGATTATTTTTATTAATTCTTTACTTAGGCCAAGGTGTAACATGGAATAGATAAAATTTAAACAGCTTTGATCAGTTCCGCAATATCATCAATATAAGCAGTTCCCAATTGTCTGTCAATGTAAAATGCAAAAAGTGACTTATGTATGCTTATTTCAATTATCTGAAATCCATACATTCAAATTATTCTTACTTGATGATTTTTCATGCTGGGGATGGGCAATTCAGTGTGGCTGCCTTCATAGACGTGTACTATGGACTGCTGCTCATCTGTGGCTGAAAATTGATTTCTTTGAAACTATAACAAACAAACTTTGACATCAACCCAATAAATATACCAACAATACAAAGCATGCAACATGCTAGATCGTTCATAAACTTATTCTAACAAATGTACTGCTCACAACAACCCTCGCTTTCTTCAATAGACAGCCATTACTTCAAATCAATAATTTTTTGAGGGGAAGATGAGTGCATGTACAGTTGCTGACACAAGTACTGTTTCTCCTAATGACATTCTAGAATTATAACTGTAGAAGCCATAATTATTGTATTCCTAATGCAGAAAACCATGTGGATCATTTAGTAAAGCTATCTAAAATCATACCAACATTAATATCACTTGTTAAAGGCTACGAACACAAATTTAAAAAATAATGGTGTACAGTTGTATCAATTTATACAGTACTAATGAATGTTGGTTTGGTTACAAGTGTGTAGGTGATTGAGGACATATCTAAGACATCAACTGTCATCTTCTCTTCATGGGCATACAAATTATTGACCTCTCAACATATTTGATTGCAATTACTGTATCTCCAACATGATTAACTTTCTAAGGTGAATCAGGAGTTTAGTCAGCGACTGTACACATACACATTGATCAGCATTCATCAGAGATAGGCTACTTCCTTCACTGTAACTGCCCATGTGTTATATACTGACTAGCACTCTAGCAAACTTATAATTATATACTGTAATCTGTTATATACTCCATGTACAGTATACTGGAATATATATATGTATGTGTGTAGGAATAAAATACATACATGACTTTCAGTAATAATCCCTTCCAGGTGTACAGTACTGTTCTTCACATAGTACTGTATGCAGAAACATTTATGGTGTTGACATTGGCGTGTTAAGGGTACAATGGGTAAATTCCACAGTGCTATTAGTTTGTTAGCTTCCTAACACTTGTAAGGCATCAAAATTTTCCAAAAGCTGAGTACAGTATCTGCATTCACAAAATTTATCAAACGGTTAGATAATGATCACTGCATAGTTTACTCACCAAATTCATTAAATAATTCAGCCATTTACATGGCCAAGATTCTTTAGTTTGCGTGGTTACAAACCACTACTACGAACGACTGGAATCGACCCAATGACTCCATACAGCCATCGTAAACACCACGGGTATTCTTGCATACGGCCCATTATGCTGTACAGATGTTTGAATATGACTTTAACAAAGGCATGGTGGTGGTGGTGTTGTACAGTTGCCCAAGGAAAGACTGCAACCAAATTTGCTGGTGTGGCAATATCTGGCAGCTGCTCCAAAGTAAACACTTGTATTTAATCAATGGATCACTCAGAACTTACAACCTTTGTAAGGATGAATGTAATTAGCTGAAGCCAATAACATCCATTATTCCATCCTTACAAAGTTTGTTGGTTCTGAGTAGGCTACTTCATTGATAAAATAGTGTTTACTTTGGAGCACCTGCCAGATATTGCCACACACCAGCAAATTTGGTTGCAGTCTTTCCTTGGGCAATTGTACATCAAGTAATTATCATGTAATGTACTGTACTCAACACACGTATACATATTCATTTATACATATTATAGACTGTACTCTAAAGAGCTTATAATTGGGATGTATTATACCTACACATTAAAATATTTACATTATCTACAGCACACAGAGCCTTTTGAAAATCTGGGTAATGGTTAATTTGTAAAGGGTTTATAAAGAGTGGTGGTTTGGGTAGCTTCAACACTACATATTAATGCTATGGACTGTATTCAAGAACATTGATGGTGTTGATGATGGTATGATGACTCCATAGACACACTACAAAGCCATCGTACCGGTACAGTACCACACCATCGTATGCACCATGAATGTTCTTGAATAAGGCCCTACACCTCATACAATAGCACCATCGACTCATGCAAAAGATTACAAACTTGTAGGACAATACCGTGTGACCAAGTTAGGAACAATAGTCCGTATGCAAGAACATCTGTGATGGTGACGATGGCGTAGTACCGGTACGATGGATCTGTTGTTGTTTGTCTGTGTCGTGGTTGCTTTGGCCAGTACCACACCATCATAATTATGCATCGCCAGTAATCATCTTGAATATGACCCAATATTGTACAGTGTAAAATCTGCTACTAAGAATCTAATTGGCTTTTGATAAATATGAATAGGGTATTGAACAAGTAACATTCATAATAATATTGCTGCTCCTGTACAGTTAAACCTGGACAGTTCCAAATATATTACAATAATAATAACAGTCACCTGACAATTATGGACATATTAAAATTATACAAGTTTATAGCACTGTACTGTACTGTACAGACCATTGTCAATAAACTGTGTCAATGTTGTATTTACGAATAATAATAATAATACACTGTACATGGTGACGCTTTCATGTCTATTGGTAAATATATTTCATCACCAAAGGCTGCTTTTATCATTTCAAATGCAGTAGGATTGATGCGTACTATGATTTCTCGATAATGAGGATTTACGGCGTTGGACAAGATCTAAATTCTACATTATTATTATTATGCTGAGAAACTTGAGAGAACCGACAGTTTTTGCTTCAGTATATATGCAGTCAACCCAGCTATAATACCCTGGCCCATATTCAAGAACAATGATGGTGTTGACAATGGCTCCATAGACACACTATAGAGCCATCATATCAGTACCACACCATCGTATACTGTACACCATAAATGTTCTTGAATATGACCCCTGTACTATGAGGATACCAAGCACTGAAGGCACCTTATCTGTTATGCATTTATTTTAAAGCATGTTGCACTATTTTAGCAATATTTAATGGCAGATCACAATTATAGTAGGTTGAAGTCCAGTACAGTACCTTGAAGGGGTCATGTTTATATTACTGTACTGTATACTGACTAGGGGAGGGATATCACTTTACTCAATACATACTGTACTGTAGTTACATGTATCTACAGTACTGTAATTAATCTTCACCAGTACGGTAAGACATAGAATATAAACACCAAAATACTGTTCATTCAGTTGAAAAGACGACTGTCAGCAGGTTCTCTATGAAAGCAAGATTTTATCCACAAGACCTGGGATAAACTGTGCTAAAAAAAACAAAAAACTAATCCGATAAACTGCTAAGAAAACAACTAACCCCACCAAAAGTATCATTATTACAATGGGAACTAGCACTAAGCCCAGAGGGATATTTTGGCACTAGGGCGAGTATGGGGATATTTGGTTGAGGGAAAGGAGAGAGTTGAAAAACTACAAAGTGGCTTATACCAAGTGAAATGTAAGTCACAATTGGTTGTTGTTTACTAAGCACTTGATAAAAATTCTTGTGTCTCTGTTCCTTATTATTCATTTCTACATACAGTACCCTGGAGTAAATTTATCATCAATGACTTGTTTCATTATGGTGACCCAAGCTGAACATTTCATCACTGCCAACATTGTACAGTAATGTTGTGTTGTTTTTATTACAGTTCGTTTAAACATTCATTGTTTGTGTGTGTTTTCGACAAACCTTACATACATATATCACTACACTATAGAGTACTGTACTGTTATCATCATCAATATCCCATTTTTACTGTACTGTCAGAAATAGTGGAATGTGCAGCATACCACCAACAATACCTGGTCCCTTCTTCACAAGTTTTCGCCAACATTTCTATTCCTATCCACCTGCAATGAACCTGAGGGATTCTATAACCTGTAGTGTTTCAGGGGACTAACTGGCTGATTGTACAATATTGGCTAAATGTCCATAATTCTCTAGTGGTACTGTAAATAATGTCAGCTTCAAAAACAAATGTTCAGTAATAGCAGATTAAACCCATTGTCTTTCAAATTGATTCACTGAGGTAAGAACACTGACAAGAACAAAGAACAAAAGCATAGTCTGGTGAAAAACAACAACAATGTGAAACTTGATATTGAATTGCAGATCTGCTGACTGGCTACATATCCATCAATCAAAAACCCTGTTCCATCGAGTTCTGTATGGTGAGAAATGTGAGATCAAGGGCAGTATGCAAGAATATTCATGGTGTTGGCGATGCCATGGTACCTGGTACAAAAACTCCAAAGGCACACTATGCAGCCATCGTAATGTGAGATCAAGGACCGTATGCGAGAACGTCCATGGTGTTGACAATGATGTAGTATGGTCCAGAACAATGATTCTATAGACAAACAACAGAGCCGTCGTACCGGTACCACACCATCGTCAACACCACGGATGTTCTTGCATACGATGGCAAGTACCAGGGTGGACCAAGAGGTACTTAGGCAGATTACACTGTACAGTATAAAATGACCTGTTCAGTATTCAGTTTTTCATTTTTCCTCAGTTTTTGGAAGGACTTTGGTTTTTCAATGTCTTAATTTTATTTACAAACAATTCATAAATTACCCATCCAAGAAGAAATTTACAAAACAAGAGAAATAATGACTTTTTTCATTTAGTAATAAATGATGGCCTGTTGCTTGACATAGTTTTGGGGAATTGATTGCTAAAGATTTACCAACACTGCAATTTTTTCCTAAAATTAAGAAGATCACTAGGTTCACAATAGTTGTTTATAATAATAATAATAATAATAATAATAATAATAATAATAATAGAGTAATAATAATAATATTAATGATTATAATAATGTTGATGTGGAATAGTATTGATCGAGATGAACAAACTCATGGTATACATTTGATTTATTGGTATAATTATGCATTTTCAGTGGCCTACATAAGCGTACACAAGTAATATCGTATCCTTTGACACACACACACACACACACACACACTTCCTCGCACACTATTGCTCATCGACACCCATGCGTGCACATCAACTCTCTCTCTCTCTCTCTCTCTCCCTGACACACACACGCACACACACACACACAAACGAATTTCTCTCCCATCACTCCATGAAGTAACACGCTTTTTTAAATTAGCAGAAAGTCGTCTCGCTTTCCTCATTGGCACATCAGGGTTAAGGGGGGAGGGAGGGAAGGGGGTGGGGTTGTATAGTGTTGGTATAAAAATATGGAGCTACTGATTCCTCCAAACAATTCTAGGCAACAGGCCACCATTAGTTTTGCTAATTTATTGCATTAATTTCCTGGCGTACTTTGGAGACAACAAGGTGCTCCAATGTACATTACGTAGGCTATGTACCAAAAGTGTATTATCCCTTTAATTGGCGGAGTCTGCCTGGGCACGGATTGAAACCGTATAGGAAGGGTTCTATTCCCGTGACGGGTGCAGTTGTTCGGATATCTATATATACCGTGGGTGGAAGTATTGTTGTTCGGTTTTGGTATGTTATTGTGTGAGGAGAGATTCTTGTGCTTATTTCCGGAACGAGTCGGCATGTTCACAACCCTTAATTCTCATCTCAGCTCAAAAATCGGAAATGAGTCCACGAAATATTCTTTAATTAACCTTGTTTTGTTTTTTTCACTTTACTGACGCGACGCAGTGGGAAATTACTGTTAATGACATTTCGATGACTGAGTTTTCCCTATGAACGACATACACTACTATAAGCACCAACCAGTGAATGACGAGATGCTTTAATGATCTCAAATTAAGATGTGAGAGAAAGTTTGTAAATTAGAGGTTGCACTTTTACCTCTGGTTGTCTCGTAGGGTAAAAATTCCTATAGTTACTTTTTAGAAAGTTAGATCAAATTTAATGAATAGTCTTTCTTGACCTGTGACCCCATTTTCCATTCGTGTCAATTTTTATTATTATTATTTTTTTCATGACTTTCTCCTGAAGATTCTGTGGGTTCATTTGAGCATTTGTTTTGGTGGTGAATTGGAGGTGTAGTGATTCCTCCAACCATCGCCAGAAAACAGACCAACTTCAGTATACGAGTAGATAGATAGATTGGTCTTGTTGGTTGCATTGTAGATTACTATACTACGTCCATGTATAGTACAACAAACGACCGCCTCAAAACCATATGTCAATTATCAGTTTAGTTATTTTAGAATTGTGTATTTTAATTTGTATCAACGTTCCTCCAGACAAACAAAAAAACCATATGTCAATTATCAGTTTAGTTATTTTAGAATTGTGTATTTTAATTTGTATCAACGTTCCTCCAGACAAACATCCAAATTAAAACTACGTCAATTATCGGGTAAATAATGTCACCTGTATGATTGTATGGTACTTCTTTTAAACACACATCTCCCATTAATTAAAACTCTGTCAATTATCAGGTGAGTAACTAATGTCGAATATCTATTTTTATCGTAGAGTTTCCCCAGACAAACAACCCCATTAACCCCATTAATTAAAACTCTGTCATCATTATCAGCTTAGTAATTAATATTGTATTTTAATTTGCATCATCTCTTTTTTCCCTTTATCTATGTCAATATTATCAGGTTAGTAAATAATGTTGTAGGCCTATTTTTATTTGTATACATAGTAGTTGCTCCATATTATTTTAGTAACTAAGGAGAATCGCCACGGGGAGGCAAAGAAAATTTTTGTTCATAATTGATCCGGGAAACAGAGGAATTAAAAGAAGTCTATTTATTTTGTGTTCTGTTAACGTGTTGTGTATCTGAGAGAGAGAGAGAGAGAGAGAGAGAGAGAGAGAGAGAGAGAGAGAGAGAGAGAGAGAGAGAAATCCATTACTTTACCTACATACCACCCTAAATAGAAAATAAAAGCCAGTGAATCATAATGAGAGAGAGAGAGAGAGAGAGAGAGAGAGAGAGAGAGAGAGAGAGAGAGAGAGAGAGAGAGAGAGAGAGAGTATAGAAGGGAGAAGAAAAGAGAGAGTGACTGCATGAGGTGAAGCTCCCAACAAGAGACGACAGAAAGAGAAAATGACAAAGAAATTAAAAACACGAGAAGAAAATAAAATACGAGCTCCAGATTCCTCCACTCCTGCTCGTCAAACTCAATGACACTTAAAGACCTCGTGGGGGGAGAAAAAAAAAATACATATAGAGAACACGAAAAGAAATTGGTATAATCTCGTGTTTTGCTGCAAATGTTTCCGCTTTGGATGAATGACCTTTTCTTTTAAATGCGTAATTATTATATACAGCACGATACATTTTTTTTTTCAACTAAAGCACCTAAGTATCTATTTTCAGAAAAGTGGACTAGGTGGGTAGGTAGGTGATTGGGTAGGTAGGTAGGTAGTTAGGTAGGTAGGTGATTGGGTATGTAGTTAGGTAGGTAGGGGAATGGGTAGGTAGTTAGGTAGGTAAGTGATTGGGTAGGTAGTTAGGTAGGTAAGTGGTTAGGTAGGTAATTGGATGGATAGGTAGGTAAGTAAATAGGTGGGTAGATAGGTAGTAAAGTGTATATGTATTTATGAATGTAAGAAGGATGTTGGTAGACAGACAAGAGGACACAGAGAGACAGACAGGCAAGATAAAGGGATTGATAGAGGCAAGAATGGATGGATAGATGGATGGATAGATAGAATGGATGGATAGATGGATGGATTCACACGGGAAAACTTGGTGGCAAATGAGTGGGTGAATTGTGAGTGAAAGGTGCATCCATGGTGGTGGAGATGCAGTGACATATATACCGATATTTTAAATGTCAGACTTGCAGTGATTTTGACAATGATGGGAGTAAAAGTAATGGAGAGAGAGAGAGAGAGAGAGAGAGAGAGAGAGAGAGAGAGAGAGAGAGAGAGAGAGAGAGGGGGGGGGGTATTATTATGAGGAAATGATGAGGATAATATCTCCCTCTTTCACTCGCTGTGTGTGTGTATATGTGTGTAGGGTACTGTATATATGTGTGTAGTGTACTGTATGTGTGTGTATATATATATCTGTGTGAATGTGTGTGTTTACTGTACGTTGATAATCACTGAGGAGTGTCCAAATTAACTTTCAAGTTCTCAGAGGCTTTAATGAATCTGGTTTGAACACAGAAAGAAGTATATTGGTGTCGAGTAATTCCTTCATTATTATTTTTACGTTGTGACAGTGACAGTACAGTGTAAGGCAGGGAAAGCAACTTCTGTAACACTTCTCACATTAGAAACTATACCGTATACGCTATTCTTAATCAGGCTATGGAAAGAAATCACTCCTCTCACGCACCTTTAATTAACGCCCGTGTGGTGCCAATGCCATGTTATACAGTATTGTACTCCAGTGATTTAGCAGCCATGCAGATTCTACATAATTATTCATTCGGGGTTGACGCCTCTTCGGACCCGAGCCATACACTCTCTTTCTATTCTACAACTGTTTCTCCTTTCTTACTATTTACTTTGTACTTAATATATCAATTACTGTCCCCATTTGTTCAACCCTATACCTATTCCCTTTTAATTTTTCAACTGCAACTCCTTTCCTTCTATATAGACTATGTCCTTCGGGCTTAAGGTGAAAGTGTTAGTAAACCTCGAGTAACATATTCCTCCAAACTATTCCAAGCAACAGGCCGCCTTTATTTTTGTTAATCTGGTCCTGTTTCCTGGCATATGTTGGAGGAATCAAGACGCTCCAATGAACCAAAAATAGACCCTCCCCTTAAACTATATACAGTACTGTCCCCATTTATCCACGACTGCACATGATCAAGATAAAAATAAAGAGAATCTCGTACAGAAGAAAACCATTTGGATATTAACACGACCTCGAGAAAGACAGTATCCACGGTAATAACTATATGCTGATTACAGAGTGGTTTGTTTGGGTTTGTAAGCACCCTAACGAAAGAAACTGAACTGTGTAAATGACTCTGAGTGAATTATTGGATGAATTTGATGACTCCACTATGAAATTATCGTCATAATGGAACTACCTGACAGAGTTTGTGTATATGGATACTGAGTTGGTCGAATATAATTAAGACTGACACGTGTGGTTGGGAAGGATACACACAAACCAAAGTCATTGTGCATGGAATCGTCCCTATAATTATCTCGGCTCCCTAAAATCCTCAAATGTTTGCTACAGTAAACCTTAATTACAAGAATGGTATATTTTTTGATAAATTAGAACGCCTTGATTCCTCCAAAATATGCCATGAAACAGGACTAGAAAAAAAAAAATTCATTCATGATGGCTGGGAATAGTTTGTAAAAATCAGTTGTTTACCTAGATTTACCAACACTGTACTAGCCTATATACCCTCTTAGAACGACTGAATGTGACAAGAAGACGAATCGTGACCTTTTCCACTCATATTCATGCATGCAGAGAAACCAAAGGTGAAGAACGTACTGAAAAAAATAGGTAAATAAATGTGTGTATATATATTGGCCTGCTTTCACCCAACCCAAACTCCACTTTCCTTCACTTTTTCTCTTTGTCTAAATATTTCCACGAGTTGGCCTAATTTCTCGCTCCAACTGAAATGACTGGTATGTGTGTGTGTGTGTGTGTGTGTGTGTGCTTGAGAGTGTGAGCGTGTATATATTTATGTGAGTGTAAATGTACAGTACGTATGTATTTGTGAGTGATTGTGTGTGTGTGTGTGTACATATGAGTGTGTGTGTTTGTATGTATGAGAGAGTGTGTGTGTGTGTGATTTTATGTATGAGAGAGAGAAAGAGTGTGTGTGTGTGCCTTATGATATACCAACTGACCATCCGTGTTAACAAACCACATAATATATACTTGTCCTCCCATTCATTATAACGGCACTATGATAATAAGACATTGGTAGTGTAATGGAGCAAACACATTCCTCCATACAAAAACACGAAACACTCCAATTCTGTATAGTTGGTTTGTTTCATGACAGAGAATGGAGGAATCAATAGCCTTCAATTATTCACCAATGTTGATCTTACTCTCCTTAAAGTGGTTAGTACATGATTGTGTGTTTGTACATTTGGAGCAACTTATTCCTCCAAACTATTCCAAGCGACATGCAATTATTATTCTTGTTCATCTGGTCCCGTTTCCTGGCATAGTTTGGAGGAATCAAGGCTCTCCAATGTACCAACAGTGTCATATATCCTCTTTAATTAAGTATATAGGTAAATAGACCTCCTCCGGGCCCTATATATGACTGTATAATATAATCGAAGGCTTCTGATTCCTCCTAACTATACAACGATACAAACTCCTTCATTATGGGTGATGTTTCGTGGCAATGTTTGGAGTAGTCAGGAACCTACAATTGTCTGACTACGTCGCTGAGTTCTTAAATTTCTTTTCCAATCGTTTTCCATAAAAGGGATCGATGGGTCAAGGAAAGGTTCCAATATGTTCTCCATAGGCTATAATGATAAAGATAAGGAAGGTGTAACTATAATGATAAAGATAAGGAGGGTGTAACTATAATGATAAAGATAAGGAAGGTGTAACTATAATGATAAAGATAAGGAAGGTGTAACTATAATGTATTCTAGTCCAGGGTGAAATCAATCGAACTTATATTGACAAAAACTATTAACATTGCGTTTTTCTGCGACAAACACCATTCCATTCTTCTTGAATATAGCAATTGAGCAAATATCTTTCCAGGGGGTTACTGCCTGCCAAGATGTGGGCGATACTTTAAGAGTAGAGCGCCCCTTCGGACCCGAATCTATTTCTTTCCTTATATCCTTACTTCAACATGGCCACTCCGCTCGTCCCTGCCGCCAGAGTTGATAGATTCATACCCATCTAGTTTATCTGAGAGATGGGATTTGTATACGAAGCTTCCTCTGGGATTGATAAACAGGGAATCATTTTTGATATCCAGATGATTGAAAACTATTTCAGCTAATAGTTCTTCTAAAATAATCAAATATTATTGGTTTGTAATATTTTTTACCACGTTAAAATCTCCGTCTGCCAACAGCTATAGTTAATGTGGGTCATGGTTGTGAAGGTGATATTGCAACCACAACATTGTGTACCGCGTGTCAGCTTTCTTGACACAGATCACCGCTGACTGTCATTAAGGGCACCACATTCCTACAAATTATTTTACCTGTGGTGGGTGACTCCTCCTATTTTTTGGTGTAATAATATTTTTAGTTGTTTTGATGATTTAGGAAAGAAAGAGGTACTTCCACAATGGCAGTAATGTAACACCAACTTTCGAAGTATTTTATATAATTATACCGTATGTATTTAGATGCTTATGATGACAATTGTGACCTTTATTACGTCAACTTTAAACAACACCAAGTACCAAACAGGCATGTGTCCTTAGCTATGGACTACTTACAGTTACAGCCACCCGAATTATAATTATTATAGTTCAATTTTTATGGCAAAGTTTAGGATCATACAATTTTCTATACACATTCTCCCTCGGCGTAGAAAGCAGTATGTGTAATATAACAAAATAATAATATCAACAGAAATGCCTATATTACCATCACTACAACCAATAACAATAACGACGACAACAACAGCGTAAACAAAAACATCTACAGTACAATATATCACCATAACCAATAGCAATAACAACTACAACAACATCAACATCAACGTAAACAGAAACATCTACACTACATCACCATCACTACAAACAACAACTGTAATAACAACAACATCAACTTAAAACAGAAACACCTACAGTACATCACCATCACCACAAACAACAACAACAAAACAACAACAACAACAATAACATAAACAGAAACACCCACAACAACACAACAACACAACAACAACAACAACAACAACAACAGCATAAACAGAAGCACACACACCACCACCAACAACAACATAATCATCACACTATCGCCACGCATCTTCACTCCAGCAGTGTAAAAGAAACTACTAGAGATCTAACAACAATAAGAACGAGAACCCACCAACAAACACCTGCGAGGCCCCGACTGGCTGGGTGGCTGGGTAGGTAGGTAGAGATGTTGGTCATGTTGACTTTAGAGAACAAACATCACGGTGGAGAGTACAGTATACATGCATGCACCTTCATCCATCCATCCCCCCTCCACCACCATGCACACACCCCGGCAACAACTACTACCACTACCACTACTACCTTCTACTATGCAACCACCACAACCACTACTAATACTACCGGTACTACCCACACAACGATCCTCATCCATCCCCTTCACCACCATGCACACATCCCGGCAACAACTACTAACACTACTACTACTACCACCCACCTCCATTCACACACCCAAGCAACCACCACCACTACTACTACCCATACTGCTACCCTTCATATATCCATCATCACCACCACTACCACCACCACCACCACCACCGCTACCATTCGAATCATCACCCCACCACCACAACCACTATGCTCCCCACCCTCACCACCCCTTATCTCCACCTCCACCACCTCCACCATTCGAACCATCACCCCACCACCATAACCACCTTCACCACCATTCGAATCATGCACCCTCACCAACCACCCTTTACCATCCCCATCCTCACCACCACCACGACCACCGCGGGGCAGAGGTGTGTGTTGTGCTGCCTCACTGTTTACTTCAGCCTCTCAACTTTACATGTGTTGCTTCGCCTTAGGAATATATTAATGTTAAGGCAATGTACGAATAGTTTAAGGCGAGATTCTCTTGTTGGTGAAATTGGAGTCCTGGTGATTCCTCTCAACTATACCACGAAACAGATATTCTATTAATTAACAGCATTATGGTTGTCTGTGTCCTGGTATTGTTTGGAGGAATCACTAAGCTTCCCTCCAAGTTATGCCACTATGCGATTCCCTATTTACTTGACACTGACGGTGGTGGTGATTAATTAACGGTGTGGTCACGGTCCGTCCGACACCTTACTCCATATTCACTGTTTCTGTATTGGATATTGGTTTCATACATGACCGGTAATGAGGTTCAGGTCTTTGCCAACCCAACACACACACACACACTCACATGAACTTGCATACACATACACACACACATGAACATACTCACTCACATGAACTTGAACACACACACACACACAAATACATGAACATACAGTACTCATTCGCATGAACTTGAACACACACACACACACACACAGTACTAACATAAAACTCTCCCCCACATCCAGCCTGTATATTTTTGTAGTTCATTGTAGACGCTCATCGTGTGAACCCGCAGAAAGTAATGAGAATTGTGGCACAAGTCGCGTGTTGGCAGGTTTTCATTAGGTATGGGAGACGGACTAGGCAGAAGGAGGAGAAATCGAACTTAATTAAGCAGGTATCACACTGGCACGATTTCACCTTTCATCTTCTGATTACAATAACAGTTGCATGGTAAAGGGGGTCATGATTTGTTGTGGTTGACTTGAAGGGGTACGGTAACTATTCCTCCACACCAAGCCATGCAGACAAGAAAAGTTATCTTAGTATACGAGAAAGAGAATCGGATTTGCTGCAGTGTTCAGAGGAGTGCCTCGTAGACTCCATTAACAACCACAATAAACTACCCTCATAAATCAAGGGAAAAAAAGTTAATTCCACACTTGCGCTTCACATGAAATCACTGTTCCTATAAAAACTGTTTGCACTCCACACTTTGTAGCATGATACAATTGTGTAACATCATAATAACATATTATTAGAACAAGTTGTTTTGCCCGAGTGTTGTTGTGAGTAACTGCAAGATATAAGTATATAATGTGAGTAACGTAATATACAGGGTGTCCATAAAGTCTTAAGTTTCTTTACCCCCATGGCGAAGATGAGGTCGAAGTTATGATTGGAGGGAGACCAGGCAATCGAACACTGGGAGTCAGTATCTCGTGATGACGTTAAATTTGTTATTCAAGTGAACACCTCTAGTGACATGAAGCATCATCCGAACATTATGAACTGGTTCATTTTGCTCGTCTAGTCTATATCCAACCACGACTTCGACCCAACTCTCGCCAAGGGGGGTAAAGAAACTTATGCTTGTGACTGTACATCTTCCAATTCTAACTTTGAGATTCCAGCTTAGCGGAACAATATTATCTTATCACATTATTGCTATGCGAGATATATGTGTAATCTTTTAAAATTCTTAGTTTGATGGCTAGGCTCATTATGTCACGACAGAGGACTATTTGTGTATGTGTGTGTAGGAGAGAGAGAGAGAGAGAGAGAGAGAGAGAGAGAGAGAGAGAGAGAGAGAGAAAATGGCTTGTTATAAAGACAAGGTGTATATTTAAGTCTGAGACATTTTCTACGCTCTAAACCATTATCTCTTCCATCGTACACGCTACATGGAGTGAAAGACCAACCTTGATGATGCCATGGATTCCTTTCTCCCACCATCATCTGCACGAGAAGTGATGCTAGTGGACATTAAAATTAGATACCTTATACTGTAGTCATTTGTCAGTAAATTGAAGGCTGCTGAATCCTTTAAACTATGTATGTCACAATGAGGTATAGCCTATATAGACGCTGATTTGTGGCATACTATAAAACAATCAGTATCTTCCAACTGGCCAACTATTTTTTTGCCTCCTTCATGGTTCTTATAGATGATGAGAACTCGTTTAGAAAAGACAACAAAGGTGAAGGGAAATTACAGGCAATTAATTTATCAGATGAACAATGATCGCGCTTGCTCGTGTGTGGTTAACAGGTCTCATAAATCCATGTCCAGTGAAGGAATAAAAAATTGCTGCTTCCCTCGATACTGGTTAGCTCAAACGGTCTCCACATCAAGAATATTGAGAACTTATCATTTTTTCCGCACCAGGACGAGGCATTCAATAACCCTGAGGTCTACCACGTGTATCTGGAATTTGTAAACAATGCAATAAGCCAATAGTCTACAGGTATACAACGAGGACTTATTCTTTAATTCTACGTTACCCTACCGAGAGATCAGAAGGGGAGGAGGAGGGAGGATGACTTGGCCTTACTTTGTGCTCTCACGGATATTTAGATAAACTTTCTCTTTATCATTGCACTATAAGAAAGTGGACGCGTAGCACATGTATTATTGCAGTCCTTCAAGGAAGAGAAAACTGCGAAATATACCAGACAAACTTCAGTAACAAACATGGTGGAAAGTTTATTATTTATACAATGATTATGTATGTACTGGACTGAGAGACTTATACTAAATACATAATATTACTCAGATACATAGGTAGGCATGATTGGTGTTAAACTGACAAAAAGAAAGAGAATGAAAGCAAAACACACACACGCATTAGCATAGACAGACAGACTATAGATATTTTACAGACATAGACATACGTGTAGGTTTTTCACAGACAGACAGACAGACAGATGACAGACGAAGGGCGACACAACCAGGATGCAGGTGACACACGTATGAATACAAACATCAGATCACATCACTAGGATATACAGTTTTATTATTTACAGTACAGCGTATGAATCGTATGCTCGTAAAAATATAGCCTGTAAATCCTACATATATTCACGATGCGATGACAGTGATGTGTGGTGAGAGAATACTATTACAAACACGATCCATCTTTCCTTGGGGGTGTTGAAAAGTCTGTCACGGTCACTAAACTTATTCTTACCGTGATTCACAGTTCCGTACAACATTGTCAATATTTCCCAAAGAAGGAGTGGGATTTGTAAACATCGAGGGAAGATGTTCAACCACAGCTCGACTTGCCATCTGGCCCATACCAGCTTGGGAACATCCCATTACCCTTTTCATATCTGTACCTATATTTATTGATAAGTTCATGTGTGTGTGTGTGTGTGTGTGTGTGTGTGTGTGTGTGTGTTTTACAGGATTGAGTCAAGCTCGTAACGTCCCAGTTCTTAAAACCCAATTATCATAATTTCTTTAATATTAAATAATCACTTCTGGTTATACGTTCCATTGATCTGTTACTCTATTTGGAAAGCTGTATTTATGTACGTGTGTGTCCAAGCAGTACCGACCTAAAAAATGCATTGACTTCCCCCATAAACAGGGCTGAATATAATGTTTACTCTTCCTCTTTTGCTTGCTTGGGAGAAAGAGAGAGATGGAGTTGGGGAGAGATAAGTGTTGCAGGCACTGTATAGCCGGTAATAAGGCGTAAAGTAACACTGATCTCACCAAGCAGTGATATTTTAGTTCCATCCTGATGATTTACATGTGTGTATGTGTGTATGTGTGTATGTGTGTGTTGATGCTGGGTGACAAGCCTCGGTGATAACCCAGATCTTCGCACACATACACACAGAGTCGATGCTGCGTTACGCCACACTGACACACATGGTTCACCGCACACACGCACATAGCCTACTCACATACACACACACACACACGTACAGAGCCACATGGGTGTACTGGTGGTGGGGTGGTGGTCTAGAAGCTGGAGACCTCGCCGCGGCAGTAGCAAGTGAACCAGTAGGGAGTGTAGACGTGTGGAGCGGGGCTGCAGCTGTATCCATCACTCCCTCTCTTACATTGGTGTTTACGGGGTTACAATTTCAGTCACATTCACTCGCAGTACACAAGTTCCGTAGAGTTAACGACCACACAGACACCTTGGTTTGTAAGTCAGCCTTATTACTGGCTCACTTGTTTAGGAATTATTCAAGTAAATAAGTATACAGTAATACAAAGGTGTCTTTTTCACACACGGAATGTTCTTACCTTAACTATTTAAACTAGTACAATACAGTTCATTTGGTAAGCTAATCTCGCCCTCCGAAAGTTGCACAGATACAGCGACCACACTAACCTTCCGCTGCCTTAAACCAGTACAGTACATGGACACACTAAGATACAGTAGAATAAATTAGCGACTACCATGTCCCCTCTACCGACGCCTGTGTTTGTTGTGGTGGTGGTGGTGATGATGGGAATACAGACGGTCCACAGCATCGAGTTGATAGAGAACTACTACAAGGGAGAGAAATATGAACCAGAGGGACAAAAGTTAGAGGAACGCTATCCTTATTCGTCCTCCTACATCGCCATGGCCTCCTCGGGACAAGGCGGACCCGTGAGGCCTGAAGACGCCATCCATGTGCCCCAAGCTCGTATGGCTGGTGGTGGTGGTGTTGATGGGTTTGAGGGCCGTGGTCTGACCTTCTCTGGGTTGATGCATCAGTTGGGTTTGGCTCTACGGAACCAACTCAATGTGGCCGGTGAGTCACAGGATGAACCCCGTAACCTGGACGCCAATACCAACACCAACACCAACGCCAATAACGACGCTCAGGATGACGATCTCCTCAAGGTATGTAGTTGGTTGTTAACCTGCTCATGTACAGATCATCATTCATACTAACTGGCAATTGACTTATTAACTCAAAGTCTACTATCACTCGGTCCATCCAAGGCTCATGAAAAATATACAGAGATACTGGAGTACCGTATACAGTATATCATTCCAAACCTCGGTGGCATCAGTATGGCAAGACAGGAAATTAATATTAAGTCAAGGATATTGACACTCAAACAGATAGAACACAAGTACGAGTATTAGTTGCCCTTTGACGAAACTGGATAGTATTATGAATGTGTGTGTGTGTGTGTGTGCTATGCCATTTCGCATCCCACCTCTCCCTATATATGTCGACGTATGGAAGCATATAATGACTATAATATTTTTAGTGAGAAGTAGAGTCTAGGTATGAACAATATTACTAATGCATGGATGGAATCATATTTGTAGCATTATTTTCTTTTCATTTTTAAGTTTACTAAGTGGAGGAATGAAAGATGTCAATACAGTACAGGTACGAACCAAAGTCCCGCATCTGTTCAATGAAACTGAACCATTTGAATGAATCTTTCTAGCCAAACTTACAGACACCAACAGCAACAGTTTAGAATCAATAGTTGGGACTGTTGTATTCAAAGTTGCTGCAGAACTATTACTGAACGAATCACTAAGGTAATACACCGAACGAAATGGTGAACGGTATTATTTTGCGTCGTCCGAAAACTAAAGAAATATACAGCGATGAAAACATATGCTGACCGAATCGATGAGAAAATAGAGGTAATTGAAATAATGTGTGGCAAAATACCGCATTCCAGCACACACACACACACAGATTGACAGGCAGACAGAGCAACATAGAGTCAGACAGACGGTGGAGGAGATTGTAACATGACACCACCACAACATTACCGTCACCACTCGTAAACAATAAGCATGAACAACAACAACAACAACAACAACAACATACACCCCACCAAGGTGCCTTCACAACGTTCCTTTCTATCTTCATCGTTCTTCATTTCCTTCATTTCTTCGTCTCTTCCTTCTTTACTCCCTCACTCCCTTCTTTCCTCCCCCTCCTTCCTTACTTCCTCCATCCCTCCCTCCCTTCTTCTTTTCCTCCCTTCTTTCCTCAAGCACTTCCTCCATCCCTCCCTTCCTTCCTCCCTCCCTCCCTCCCTCCCTCCCTTCTTCTTTTCCTCCCTTCTTTCCTCAAGCACTTCCTCCCTTCCTTCCTTCCTTCCTTACATCCCACCCAAACGTTATTTTCTACACCACAACCCAACAGTCTTGACCCACCCAAACCTATTACGTCCGTCCGTCCAGTTAGTGAGTGATAGGAACTTCACTCAACATAACTTCGGATTGATTGAAGAAGAGAAGAAGATTTAGGGTTTTATGTTTATTGACTTATGGTGTTGGTTATTAAGGTATTAATAAGTTAGTCTTTTTATATTAAGTTAGTCTTGTTATATTAAGTTAGTCTTGTTATATTAAGACAAATTACCTACATAATTGCTTGACTGAATGGCGTCTATTTAAGCTTATAATTTTTATGAGTAAATGTACTTTGGCTAATTTAATTGGATCTGATTCGACGAGGCGTATTTAGCGAATTTATGAATAATTTTAATTGTACTGAGGCTAACTAAAGATGTTTGTTATATTGGTTATGTTACTAGAGTATTATGTCTCTCTCTCTCTCTCTTTCTCTCTCTCTCTCTCTCTCTCTCTCTCTCACACACACACACACACACACACACACACACACACACACACACAACACACACTTCCTGAGTACTTCCGAGACCCTAGCTAGAGGTGTTGTGGTGTGTTGGGTGAGAAATAGTGAAGTGTATTACAGTCTGGTGGTGGTGAGGAAAACAATCAACTAACTTCACACCCACCACCACTACCACCACTACTACTACTCTCACCCATCCACTACCACAACTACCACACTACTCTCACCCATCCACTACCACCACACTACTCTCACCCATCCACTACTCTCACCACACTACTCTCACCACACTACTCTCACCCATCCACTACCACAACTACCACACTACTCTCACCCATCCACTACCACCACACTACTCTCACCACACTACTCTCACCACACTACTCTCACCCATCCACTACCACAACCACCACACTACTCTCACCCATCCACTACCACAACCACCACACTACTCTCGCCCATCCATCCACTTCTTCACATCCACCACGCCACTGTCACCCATACACCACCATGCACGCCACTCCCAACACGTCTTCTTCCCCATGGACCACAACCCCCACCAGACCACCCCCACCAACATACCTATACCTGCCCACGCCTATTCCCCTTCATCTTCCTATATTCCCCATAATGTTTACTATACAAGGTTCAGTATAGTCTTTATAATATACAGTACAGTTAAACCTTTATAATATACGGTATAGTCTTTATAATATACAGTAAAACCTTTATAATAATACAGTAGCCTCTTCGATCAGCGTGGTACTCAGTTCGCCTCCAGGAATATATATGACCCATTGCCACAGTGACTGACTTTCTGCATAGCGTTGGTTGGTTGGTGGCACGTAGCAGAAAAATAAAAGGAAAAATTGCAGAGAGGGAGAGAAAAAAAATAAGACAGAAAAAAGAAGCGAGAGTGCTGACAAAAACCAGTACCCCCCTCACCCTCCACCCCCCTTCCCTTCCCAGTCCCCCTCTTTTCTCCCCTCCCTCCCCCTTCCCAGTCCCCCTTTTTTCCTCCCTCCCCTCAACGCACGAGAGCTGTACAGTATATGCAGGTGACACCTATTGTACAGTCGTGGACAAAAATGTGTTGCCTTGTTCCTCAGAAACTTTGATAACCTATTTTGATAAATTAAGTAACTTATAAAATATATATATATCATCTGAAGAACGACAAAATATAAATAAATAATATATAAAGTGTTCATGTAGCTAAATATATATTTTTATCTTATATTTTAGGTGAGATTCTCCAGTGGGTGAATTGGATTCCTCCTAACTAGGCCTATACCAGAAAACAGACACTCCCAGTGGTACTAATAGGGCATCTGTTGTTTCGTGGCATAGTTTGGAGGATTCACAGGCATTCCAATTCAGCAACAAAAGCATCTATCTATCTCCCATTTAAGTTCATCATTATTATCAGATCATTATAATATCCTCATTCATTTCATAAGCTGTCCCTCATTTTACTTCCATCACGTGTCAGATAATTGTTATTTTTCGAGAACACGCACACAGACACACACACACACACACACACACACACACACACACACACACACACACACACACACACACACACACACACACACACACACACACACACAGACACACACACACACACACACACACACACACCTTCAGATAATCGACGTAAAATTGAAGTCACGTGACAAATGCGTTTCTGTCCACCATCGATAACTGGGCTCGATTTTTTTTTTTTTTTTTTTTGGGGGGGGGTATTGGAGGCGACCGACCGATACCGATGGATGGATTTTAATTAGGTCACAAAAATACTTCATCTGTACTGTAATTGATTTTTCCGTGTGTGTGTGATTGTGTGTGTTTGTGTATGTGTGTGTGTGTGTGTGTTTACCTGGTGAAAATAATGTAAATTTTCCCTCATTTAATTCCTTGTCTTTTTACTTTTCATGTTATGCTAATCAAAAAATAAATAATGATAATAATAATAATAATAATAATAATAATAATAATAATAATAATAATAACAATAATAATAATAATAATAATAACAATAATAATAATAATAATAATAATAATAATAATAATAATAATAATATTAATAATAATAATAATAATAATGATTGTTAAAAATAATAATAATAATAATAATGATAATAATAATTTACCCAACTTGGTAGGGTATTTTCTTTAACCGCAACTTGTAAACAATGGAAATAACAAAACAAATCTTAAGTGCACCCCGTCCTTTTAGAAGCAATGGAATAAAGTTTCATGATGACGACCTGTCAAAAAAATTATACAAACAAACACACACACACACACACACACACTAACCAACTAACTAACTAACCAATCAACTAACCAACAAACCAAACAAACAATCAACTAACCAACAAACCAACCAACCAACCAACCAACTAACCGACTAACTAACTAACACACAAACACACACACACACACACACACACACACACACACACCAACTAAGAGGTGACACAGATTTAGGTGCAGTTATAATGAACGTGACGAGAGAGACGATAGTTGGAGTGGGTGATAAAAGGCTGAGCTGGAGTTTGTTCTTGAAGGGGGGTGGAGGGGGGAGAGGGGGGGTCGCATACTTCTGTGTGTGTCTGTGTCTGTGTGTGTATGTGTCTGTGTATGTGTGTGTGTGTGTGTGATTATTTATTTGCTTGTGTATGTGTGTGCCTGCATGTTTCTCTGTCAGTGTTTGATAACTTGTGTGTGTGTGTGTGTGTGTGAAATTATAGATTTGTCTGTATTTATGTATGTGTGTGTCTGCGTGTGCGTGTGTATTATTACTAAATCAGTTTTATATTCTTGTTGCTAAGGGATGACTATTACATACAACATTACAACATACGAGGGAGTGATATGTTTTCTTACATAGTATGAAGGAATTAATAACCCTTCATATTATTAATTAAACCCAACAGGATCATACCCTCTTGATAATTTCTTATGGGGGGGGAGGGTAATACACTTTTGGTACAGTACGTAACTGCATACATACTTTAGAACGCCTTGATTCCTCTAAAGTATAATATGATGTAGTCAGAAAATTGGAGATAAGCGAGTCCTACAAATATTGCCACGAAACACCACCACATATTATACGGAAGGAATTTGTTTCGTGGCATTGTCAGGAGGAATCCGAAGGCTCCAATTTTCATGGACGATCAGAGGGTCCTTAACAGAACACCACAACACAACACATTCTGAAAACCACTTGATGAAATATGAAACAGAAGGTGACTCACTACAACACAAACAGACTGTAAGGAAGAAGCCACGTGGGTGTGTTGTTAATGACCTTCACTCACCAACGCTAACATTTCAACTTCGGTTTCACTGCCCTGTTTCCGGATGAGAGTCGGACGGAGGGAAAGGAGTAGGAAGGGAAGAAATTCAGCGTAATGAACGAGAAGAATAAACGTGGGAGTGTTATATTCTACAGGCTTCAATATAATAATGTCTCTTGTGCTTGCTTCCTCGACATTAACTCGTGTCTTTGATAGAAACAAATAAATTAACATTTGTTTGTTGTAGCTGCTAACTCACTAAAATTTGTCTCACAAAACAAAGCAACCAATGTAGACATGTATTGAACGAATTAGTCAGGTGACAACTACTCATCACCCCCAACCAGTACCCGTGAACATCTATATTGTAATTGTTATTACTTTGCTTTACACCTCCTTGGCAAATACCCCTCCATCTCCTCCTCTCCGGGGCTATTCAAGGGCTAGATATTTACGTGGTGTGTAAGGAGGGCATGTTGATGTGTTTGTAATGTGTCAATCCGTTATATGAGTACCAAGTGTGTACACAAACATTGAGGCACGCGTCACGACCAGACCATGCACTGTCACACAACAAATAACGCTCCACCAACATCATCATTTGCTGCACACATACACACACATGGGAATGCAAGCACATACGCACTTGCTAAAGCAAACATTTGCTCACACACACACACACACACACACACACACAATCACACACACACACACACACAATCACACAACCACACACACACACACACACACACACACACACCTCCTTTTCAGCTGTTGCATATTTCCTATATCTTTTACTAACTGTCCATGGAGTATTTAAGGCTTATGACTTGTGTGTTGGGATGGAAGGGACCTGATCCTCGTTAAAGGGCTCGTGAAGCCTATGTCCAATGTCGGAACCATAAAGATATTCATATAATCGTTCTGCAAGATTCATCAGACCTTTCACAATGAGTGATCAAATTCTGACTGCATGAAGTGAAGCACAAAGGCGAAGGTAAACAGAGATTAGCGGTACCGTAAGGATCTGCTGTGTGAGGTAATCAATTTATGAATTTTGCGGCCACGTTTTGGCTTGAAAACCTCCTCAGAGGAGAAAATAAGGTACTCCAACCCATCCCCGTTGTAAAGTTTGCTTAGATAATATTGATTTAGTGAGAACATATTAGTTTAGACTAACCTACTGTACAGCAAGTTAAATTTGACCTTGGAGGTAGAGAGTAACTTCATTAAATGGATAATATGCGTGACCAAACAGTAGTGGAGACTCGACCTTCATTAAGAGGGAAAACGAAGCATAGCCAAGGCAAGAAATGAAAAGTAAAAAGAATGTCTCCAACCATGAGCTTAAGGCCCCTGTGATCGTGTATGAAAATTGGAGGCGTCTGATTCCTTCTGACTATGCCACAAAACAAGCTCCTTCTATAATAGGTAGTTGTTTACTGGCAATATTTGAAGGACTCATTAACCACCAATTTTCTTGCTACAACACAGGGACCCTTAAATAAACGTCAATTAGTGCTTCCGGTGAGGCGTGGTGTGGTGTGCGGCCACTTACGGTAACCTCCCCAGTCCGCTACACACACACCTGTTGTTACCGTCCACACCATACCACACGCCCCACTACACACACACACACACACACACCCAAGCACACACACGCCCAAGCACACACATAGCCTATACGCTCACCTGTTATTACCGTCCACATCATACCATGCATACGCCCGACTACACACACACACACGCACGGATGCACACATACACACCCACACCCACACACACATTATATATTCGTCCCTATATATATCTCTATACTGTACATTCACCATAACAAGTCGTGCATCAAGTGAGTGAAAGTTTGCTATTTGAGTGAACCCTCCTCCTCTTCCTTCTACCCTTCCTCCTGACCTTCCTCCTGCCTTTCCCCTTCCCTTTCCCTGCCCTTCCTCCTGCCCTTCTCCTTCCCTTTTCCTGGCCTTCTCCCCCTCCTCCTGCCCTCCATGCACCTACCCTCCTCGTACCCTTCCATTTACCTGCCCTTCTCCTCCCCCTCCTCTTTCCTGCCCTTCTCCTGCCCTCATCCTCCCCCTCCTCTTTCCTGCCCTCTCTTGTCCTTTTCCTACCCTTCCTCCTATCCTTCCCCTTCCTTTTTCCTGCTCTTCTCCTCCTCCTCCTTCCCTTCCCATTTACCCTACACAGTGCAGACCGTAAGCACTGCATGGGCTGTAAATCAGAAGGTACAGTTAACACACATGCTTGGTGGACGCATGTGTGTGGTGCCACGGTTATCATAGTTTGTGCTCTAATGATCCACTCCCCCAGGATTAAATTTTTAGAGTTACTGATTCCTCCATGTGATGTAACAAAACAGATCCCTTGCTTCTATGCTGAGGTACTAGTCTGTTTCCTGGCATAGTCGGGGCAACTTTGGAGGAATATGTGTCCCTCTAATTCGCTCAAAACAGAAGGAAGGAAGGCCGTTTTTAAGGACCTTGTGATCGTGTATGAAAATTGAAGGCTTCTGATTCCTCCAGACCATGCCTCGAAATAAGCTCCTTCCATATAGGTGGTGTTTCGTGGTACTATTTAAAGGACCCATTTACCTCCAATTTTCTGACTGTATGACAGGGTCCCTTAATGATTTACTTATCTGTGTTAGGGATTCTGGTTGTCCAAACGCTATTCTCATTTAGGGGTAAATCATTCACATGTCCGGATCCTCAGTGACGAGTCTGAATGCGTTAATTATACAGAAATATTGTGTTTATATATGGGATGTGTGGCATTATGTTTATATATATATGATGCTCAGGGTATTGATATCTGTAAGTGTGTGGTACTAATTTCTGTAAATGTGTGGTACTAATTTCTGTAAGTGTGTGGTAGGATATACTAATTTCTGTGATGTAAACTTTATTCTATCTGAGGTGTGTGCTAGTAGCCTAATATTTGTGCACTGTGGTATTATTTTCTGATGTGTGTGGTATGGATGGGTAACTTGGCTGTGGTAATAATATAATAACTGAGGTATATCGTATGTTTTAATTTTTAGTTGAGTTTTGCTTACGATAATAAATCCTGGTGTGTGTGGTATGTTTAGGCAAAGTGAGATGGATGTGGTATTAATGTTTGAGGTGTGTCGTGTGTTTATTTGCTGTTTACTTACGATAATAAAAATACCAGATATGTGAGGGAGATGGATGTGGTAGGCTATTAATATTATGAGGTGTGTCCTGTAGTTATTTGTTTAGATTTAGATTATAGAAAACTGGTATATTTTCTATGGATGAGTGAGGTGGTTGTAGTAATATTTTCTGAGCATTGATATTTGTTTTGTTTACGATAATAATACCCGATGTGTGTGGGACGTTCAATAGGAGCGTCACTTCTCTAACTGTATTACTAACGTTGGTAACTGTAATGGTGGTAATGATGGCCACAGGAGCAATAACGAGGGAGTCACAGGAAGCAATAACCAACGAACGCACCCTTACCAGTAGAGAAGGGAAGGAGCAGGAGGGGAAGTGGCCGGGGAGGATCAAACAGTGAGGGGAGGAGGACGAGGGGAAATGGGGAGGATCAAACAGTGAGGGGAGGAGGAGGAGGAGGACTAGGGAAAGTGGAGTGGGTACAGCCAGGTAGGAAAAGAGTAGTAGGAGGAGGAGGTCAAGGTCAAGTGGGGTGAGTACAATCAGTGAGGGAAGGAGGAAGAGGAGGAGGAGGAGGAGGGAAATTGGAGTGGGTACAGCCAGGGAGGGAAGGGCTGGGGAGGGATAGGTAAAGGAGAGGAGGGATTGGGGAGAGACCAGTAAGTGAGGGGAGCTAGTGAGGAGGGACCCGTCTATAGAGAGGTGGTAGTGGGGAGGGACAGTGTTAGTGATCCTTTGAAGTTTCAATGTATGTTAAGTTTATGTGTTGCCTGCAGGTGTCATGGTATTTCACTGGAATGTTCTCGTGAAGATAAGTGGACTCTATAACACTAGTAATTCTGGCTTCAGTTTTATGCAAGAAAAACAACACAACCACGAGTTTCAATACGATGAGACTCCGGTAGCGTATGTGAATCTCCACCACCAGTTAGCGTAGGAAAACAAAATCTGAATAAATAGAGAATGTGAGAGTTGTGTTGTGCGGCAGTGTGTCCCGGTGGCGAAGCAACTGTTGATGTAGTAATGGTAAATATGGACCGGGATATGGCCAGCCTCACCACCTTCTGTTGATGTGTTGGTGTTGGTGGCGTCTGTGGCTCGGGAGGACGTCAGCTGTAAACAACAAACTACACACAATCAATCAATAAATCAACCATGATAGTTTAGTGTTATTTCTAAGCTCATGTTAAAAAATTTCCACTGTTTGCTTCTTGTCATTATAGTCATCATCTTTCACCCACAATTAATTACACATAAAGTCAGTCATCACTGGTTAAATTGCCCACCCAAGGGCTATAAAAGTCACTCATTAGCCAATCACATGAGACCAAGTTATATCGGTTGGTTACACTCGCTATACAGTATAGGTTATAATAGAAAAAAAACGATGGGCCCTCCCTTCACGCCAACCATATCCTTCTGACAGTCTGACACTTCTGAAGACTGATGGTGTAACCCAACCGAGACCACACGAGCTGTATGTATGTAGCCTTAGATTTAGGATAACATCGAGGCCTAATTACGTGATAGGTATATATTTTTCTCATCGAGTATATTTATCGTCAGTTTGAAGAAAATCAATTAGGTTGTTAGCGGTACACCCTTGTTTTATCTTCAAATACTTTCAATTGCTAACATTCTGGCATTATTTTATTTTCCTGACGCATGATTTGAATGGGTTGCGTAAAGTTGGTTTGTAAATATTTTCAAAGTTCATGACGATCATTCTTTTATGATAATACTAAATCTATTAACTTTTACTTTAATGACGTATGCTTAATTAAAGTTTTCACAATGTTTCCAACCGTTGTATGAACTTTTAATTGGAAGGAAGTAATGGTCGTCATTATTCCTCCATACAACGTTAAAATGCTGCGTCCATTTCCGGTAGTTAAATATCACTTAGTTAACACACTTGACGACACCCACTCGACGCTACACGCTACAATTATCATAATAACACTACTGCTATGTGGCGAATAATTAGCAAAGACGCGAGCGGCAGCGAAGCGAGACAAAAGCAGAGGAGAGAATGAGAGAAAAAGTCTTGTGAATCTATTTATTTTTTATTTTTTCTAAACAAAAGGATTTAAATCACTGAGAACACAACTTCAAGGAAAACACATTAACAAAAGGAGAATGATATTGAAATGAGAATGATCGTAGGAGACGGGAGAGACAAACTTGTGAGTAACAATATAATCAGAAGGAGATAAAGAAAGGAGAATTAAGGTTTGGAAAGAGTATTGTCCATCTTTCCTTTCCTTCGTTTTTCTCTAAGCCACGTCTTGTACAGTCACGAGCATAAGTATATTTACACCCATGGCGAGAATGAGGTCGAAGTCGTGGTTGGAGAAGGGTCAGACAAACGAACACTAAGTTAGGAGTCAGTGAAACATACCGGCGTAAAATGTGTTGTATTCTAGTAAGTGAACACCTCTAGTGACATGAAGCAGCATCCCAACATTATGAACGGGTCCATTTTAGTTCGTCTAGTCCATCTCCAACAACGACTTCGACCTTACTCTCGCCAGGGGGGGGGGGGTTAATTAAGAAACTTGTGCTCGTGACTGTACAGCATCAGTTTATCATTACGTCATCCCATCTCTCCTCCATGCCCCCATTCTCTCTCATTTCTTCTCTTCCTCCTCCATACCCTCTTTCCGTCCAATATATTCTACTCTTTCTCTTTCTCTGGGTAACCTATTTCCTTACTTCTGTCATCTCTTCATCTATTTCTCCTTGCTATCTGCCTCCCTCCATCCCTCTGTTATCCTTTCCTTATTCCCTTTCTCCCACCTTCCATCTTCTCTCTCCCTCTTCACCACCCTATTTTCATGTTTTACTCTCTCCCTCTCGTCCCACACCATCCACTCTCCCTTATTCCCTCCCTACGTCACTCCTTCATGTTTCCCTCTCACTTACCTCCCTTTCTATACCTCCTCCCTTCCCCCCTCTCCCTTCCTATACCTCCTCCCTTCCCCCTCCCTTCCTATACCTATACTCCCTTCCCCCTCCCTTCCTATACCTATACTCCCTTCCCCCCTCCCTTCCTATACCTCCCCCCTTTCCCCCATCCCTTCCTATACCTTCCTCCCTCCCTTCCTCCACCCACCCCAGCCCCACTGACACACTGCCTGCCACCCACCCACCCACCCACCGTCATCAGTCCCGCTAGACGCCCCCACCACACCCACTCATTTCCACACTAAACTTGACCTCCTCACCCTCCCTATTCTGGTCCCATGATCTATTTTGCTCGGTGAAGAGTGTGTGTGTGTGTGTGTGTGTGTGTAAGAGGGTTTGTTTGTTCGTCTGTATATGTTTGTGTACAGTACGTGTGTGTTTGTTTGTTTGTGTGTGTGTATGTTTGTTCGTCTGTATATTTTTGTCTACAGTACTTGTGTGTGTGTGTAAAACTATTACGAATGACAATAGTAAAGTGTAAATGCAAGTACACGTATGTATATATGTATGTATGTATATGTAGTGAAATGAATATATGTATGTATATGTAGTGAAATGTAAAGTGAACGCGACTGTGAGAGAATACATGGTTGAATAGAAACAAACACGTACACACATACACACAATCACGAGAAAGAAATCAATAAAAAAATACGTCCTGTACTTGTAAGCGGAAATGAGAAACACACGGAAAATACTAATGAAATAGAAAGTATGTGAAAGCAATGAGAGAAAGCAGATAAAAATAAGAGAAACAGAGCCAGACAGAGACAAAGACAGACAGACACACAGAGAAGAAATAAAAAAAAAGATAAGGATGAATTACACGATACAGGAGTGAGATTTGGTGCTGGTGATTATGGTAGTGGTGGTGGTGGTGATAATAAGTAACCAGGTGCAGACAGGTATTATGCATGGTTGTTGTATGTACCGGTAATCAAGTTGGCAGCGTGTACATACCAATTACAGTGATGGAGTAGATGATAATGATGATAATGATGGTGGTGGCAGAGAGGAAAAAAAAACAATATGAAGATGATTGAGTTATTGTGAAAGAAAGGATTGGATGGAGGGTTGGATGAATGAAACAGTATTGAAAAGTAGTTCTAATTTGTGTCTTTCTAAATCTATAATGATGTTTGTATAATTCAGCGGACACACACACACAAAAAAAAATCTTAACATTTGGGGATAATAGACTTTTGGTACTACATTAGGAGAGCCTTGATTCTTCCAAAGTATGCCAGGAAACAGGACCAGATGAATATAAATAATGGTGGCTGTTATTGGAAGATTTTGGAGGAATCAGATGCTCCAGATTTACCAACACTGTACTACCCTCCCCCTTCCTCCCCTTGGTTAGGTTACGTAAAAAATGATAATATAATATGTAAGACAGAATATTTCACATTAAATAATATATTATGTACTGGAGTAGTGCTTGTATAGAAAATCATATAACTATTATGACATGTTGCTCTGCTTCATTATAATGGTATGGTAATTGTATCACACCGGGATTATAGTATTATGTATATAGTATAGTGGTTCACATCAATGGAACACTGAAGGCCACACATGAACCTTAGGGCATACATACATACATACATACATACATACATACATACATACATACATACAGAAGGTTGATGACCCCCGGTGTATTGTAGTGTTGTTTAGGCCAAGTTGATAGTGACGACAATGATGATGATGATGATGATGATGACAGGGAAATAGGAGAACATTATTGTTTTATGCTGCTGAAGGAGGTTTTGTTGAGGTTTTATCGAATGAAATGCTACCAAACTACACAATATAAAACACACTCTTTCCCTGTCACACACACACACACACACACACAAAGAGAGAGAGAGAGAGAGAGAGAGAGAGAGAGAGAGAGTGAGAGAGAGGGAGGGAGGGAGGGAGGGAAAGGATGAGACAAACAGAAACACACACACATACAAAGAGAGAGAGAGAGAGAGAGAGAGAGAGAGAGAGAGAGAGAGAGAGAGAGAGACAGAGAGAGAGAGAGAGGGAGGGAGGGAGGGAAAGGGTGAGACAAACAAAAACACACACACATACAAAGAGAGAGAGAGAGAGAGAGAGAGAGAGAGAGAGAGAGAGAGAGAGAGAGAGAGAGAGAGAGAGACAAACACAAACACACACCAAGAGTTAGTTCATGTGTCACTGTTGTGGTGTTATGGATGGGTTGTCATAAAGGCGAGGTGGTGGACAGTTGAGGCCACATTTTATAACCAACATACATGGGTCTCATCTCTTCATGCATTTTCTCTATTATTCAACTATTCGGGAAAATCAGAAAATAATGTGGTTAAGCTTTTAGTTACGTATGTTTAGCTCCTTGTGGTTATATGTATAGGGTTGGTTGGTGGTCAAGTGTTCGATTATTTAACTATATACACAGAAAAAACAGAAATGTGGTTGAGCTTTTAGTTACGTATGTTTAGTTTCTCATGGTTATATGTATAGGGTTGGTTGGTGGTCATGGGTTCGATTATTGTTGGGTACTGCATTAATTAAAAGATGGCATTATTTTTTTATTTTACTTAGTGTAAATAGAACGTGTTAATGTTTAATTCAAATCGCGTAACATTTTATCTTCACTGGGTTTTTCATTTGAGGTTAATTAAATGAAATTATACAAAACATAGGACAAACATAGTTGTGCTTTGTATTTTGTGAGTATATGTGTGTGTGTGTGTGTGTGTATGTTCGTTGTGTGAGGGGGAGGGTATAGGATGGGGAACACACATTTAATAACGACGTGGTGTGTGTGTGTGTGTATGAAGGGGGGGGGGGCCTAAGAGTGGAATGGGGTTGGGTGGGGTATAGGATGAGAAAGACACTATACTGTAATTAATAACATTGTGGTGAGAGTTGTTATGTCACGTCCTGGGAACTAATGCCATCATAGGACCATAAAGACGTAAACATCATAACACACACACACACACACACACACACACACACACACACACACACATACACACACACACACACACACACACACACACACACACACATATGTATATATGTGTGTGTGTGTGTGTGTGTGTGTGTGTGTGTGTGTGTGTGTGTGTATGTTTGGAGGGACCAGTAGCCTCCAGGTTGCCTCCATCATAATATTAATCCTTCCATACACTCCCAGACCTTGTGTAAATACCACCCAAGGACCAACAACATTATTACCTCAAGCAGTTCTGGCCGCATAGTGACTGCATGCATTACCACACCACTTTTCCTTTCCACATCTTCTCCCTCCTTCACGTCCACTACTACCTTATTCTCCTCCTATTCTCATTCTCCTCTCCACCTCGAGTCAAATACACCTCCCTTTCCCCTTCTTCTCCTGCACCTTCCTTTCCCCTCCTACTACTTTTATTCCTTTTCCCCTCTTTCTCCTTCTCTTCCACTTTCCTTCCCTCCCCTCCCCTCGACTCTAACACACCTGGGAAACACTCACACACACATACCTCCCCAGCCAGCCATGTCACGGGTAATTTGCCTAATGACGGCTCACGGGAGGGGGAGAACCTGATATTACAACCACAACAAGAGGTTCCTTCACTGTGTTATGCTAATGTGGACTGAGTGTTGGTAAATTGTCACATCTGCAGAAAGAGTCTCCCTCATGCCGTCTGGAAATGTTTTGCTTGCTCATGTTTGAAAGTGTCTTGTCTTGCATGCACTTTCATTGGAACTCTGTGAACGCTGGTTTGGTAATGTTTTGCGTCATAATGGTAATTTTTTTTTTTCATTTATGCTATCTTGAGAATGCTCATTACACCATCTTAAAAATGTCTTACCTCATCTTTGAAATTATTTGATCCGTCTACAATTGATATACGTTTACTTTGCCCAGAGAATATGTTGCACCATTCTCAAAGCATGTCCAACCATCTTGAAAAACAATCTTACACCATCACGAGAGATTTTTGACACCATTCAGAGACACGCCCATTCCTTCCTTAACCATTCTCACGAGTATAATATAATATAAGGCAGACGCATGATGCTACTGTGAACCAAGACTGTGATGTTTAGTAATGCGGAACAACACGACATACATAATAATATCGAGTTGGGCAATACGAGGTGAGTGACCACGAGCACCCAATACAAAAAGTGGAATGCCTTACTTAAACCGGTATATGATAAGCGTATGTCAAGAGGAGCAAGGTTGTCTGTGAGGAGGTGGTGTTGTTTTTGTTACTGTTGTTGTTGTGGTGGAGGTGATGGGGGTGGATGTTGTGGGAGTGTTGTTGTTGTTGTTGTTGTAAGTGGTGGTGGTGGATGTTGTTGTGGTGGTTGTGGTGGTATTGGGGGTGTTGTTGTTATTGTTGGTATTCATGCCGTAGGTGCTAGCTGTTGTTGTTGTTGTTGTTGTTTAAGTTGTGGTGGTACTGGTGAGGTTTTGACTGACACTAACTGAGGATAATGACAATAACGATGGCAAAATATGATGATGATGATGATGATGATAACAATTTGTAAAGAGGATTATTGATATGGAGATGATAATGACTACGTGGAAAATATAAAAATTATAAAAACAATAATGATGATGATGATGATGATGATGATGGATGGCAATAAGATCACCCACTGCCTTCCCTCACGACATAATAATCAGAGGACACACCCACACACCCACACCCGTCTCAGTCTAATTCACGTAGTACACCTTTTACATCAGATGGAAGACATACATACATACATACATACATGCGTACATACACACATACATATATACTAATAGAGTGATTGATAGATAGAAGCAAATGAATATACAGACAGATGGATGGATGAACAGAAATAAAGACAGACAGACAATTATATAAACAGACAGACAGACAGACAGACAAATAGACAGATAGTGATATATATATATATATATATATAGAGAGAGAGAGAGAGAGACAGAGACAGATACAGAGGTTTTGCGCCTGACTGAACAGAGATGAAGACCCCTACTTGTGTGTGTGTGTGAGGCCGCAGGAATGTGGTAGCGTGACATATATATATATATAGTACAGGCATTGGTGGTGGTGGTGGTGAGGGGAGGGAGGAGGGTGGTAGAGTTATGATGGAAGAGGAGAATGCAGAGGTGGAAAAGGGGGAGAGGGGAGGGAGAAGGATGGAGGGTATGGGAAGTGATGGCAGAGGTGGAGGAGTGGGAGAGGTGAGAGGATGGAAGGGTGAAGGTGGGGGTATCCATGGCTTGGGAAAAGGAGAGTGGGAGAAGTGAGTGTAAAGAAGGGTGAAGATGTGGAGAGGTGAATGAGAAGAAAGGTAAAAGGGAGACAGAAAGATAGAGACGTCTCATTTTCATTCACCTGATGCTAGACTTTTGGTCGTGAAGGTTTGTAGGTAAAGGAAATATAGTAGGAGAGGAAAAAAACTATTGAGAGAATGGAGGGAGGAAAAATAATTGGAAGAAAGTGAAGAAGAGAAGAAAGGATTGAAAAATGTGAGAGAAGAAAGGAGGAGAAGGGAAAGATGAAGGAGGAAGAAATGGAGGGGGTGATTGGAGGTGACAGGGGAATATGTGAGGTTAAAAGCAGGAAATTAAATGAAAGTTTGGGCAAGGAGTGATGGTGGTGGTGGCAATGTGGAAGTGCTGGTGGTGATAGTAGTAGTGATGGTATGGGAAGGGGATAGTGTTGCTGTTGGCAGTGGTAGTGTTGGTGATGATGGTGTTAATGGTAGTGGAGTTCTTTCCCAAGCCTTCTCTTCTCTGTATTGCATCTCACGTGACCCCCAACCCACAAAGAATGACTCAGCGTCCCCTTCAATGTGTTCAGTTGACCAGGATACACCCATGCAGCTGCTGCCTTGTGCTTCCCTGGCTACACCACACACACAGTACAGTCACAGTCACTAGTTTGTAAGGCACCAGGACGGATCGTATGAAGTTGAGACAAACAGCATGTCCTGCCTGTCCTTTAGTCTGTGTACTATGCTGTTTACATACTTTCAAAAATTAATATATACTGACGAATTTACACAAGATGTCCTATATAAATTTGTGTTATGTACTGTTTACGTACTTACAAATTTAAACAAGTAATTATTTTTCTGAAAATTTGTGCTGCGTTTCTTACATAATTATAAATAGTTGCTACACTTCACACATCCCTGGCATGTAAATAACAACCCAAGTTATTTATCATAATGGTTCAAAAGGACAACTTGCCTTAACTCTATTCGGTTTATATGATGGGTTGAGTTTGTCACCTTAAATCAAAACAAACCATTTTATTCATCTTATAATTCAGACTGTACAACATCTCACACTGTAAAAAATATATATAATAGCGTTTAAATGGTAAAGTGATCAGAGTCTCACGCATAACGTCCAAGCATAAAGACATAAATGGTTTAATGCGTAAACTCACACGCATCACTCACGTTCGTCATTATGTGGTGTCACTTTAGTCAGGCAGGGCGGAAACTTCTCACACACACACAAGGTTCACTTCAGTTTAGGGGCGATATATTCACAGTGGACGGATGGGTAGGTGGGTTAGTAGTCACAGCCAGTTAGTCAGTCAGTCAGTCAGTCAAGTAGTCAGTCAGTCAGTCAAGTAGTCAGTCAGTCAGTCAAGTAGTCAGTCAGTCAGTTAGTCAAGTAGTCAGTCAATATTACTACACCTTTTAGATTAGATAGAAGGGAAGTATTCATACATACTGTATTTATTATACAAATTGTAACCTGTACATACTTTACATAAAACTTTACATTTACATACATACATACATACATACATAGGCCTACATACATTACATATAACATAGATAGATACATACATACATACATACATACATACATACATACATACATACATACATACATACATACATACATACATACATACATACATACATACATACATACATACATACATACATACATACATACATACATACATACATACATACATACATACATACATACTATCAGGTTGTCAGTCAAGTGGTTTAGATTCCCCCCCCCCCACCTTTCCCCTCCATATTATATAACCCAATACTTATAGTGTTACTGTTATTGTTCATGTTCTTTATTCGGTGATTGCACAATAGTCTGATGGAAAATGCATAACACAGTATTTACTCCATCATTCGTGTTTTTCGTGTTTTTCTGGGACGCACACTAGAAAAACCTACACTCTCTTCTCATCACAGCGTTTGTTGAATTTTAATGGTAACACAGGAATTACAAATATAACAGTGTAATAAAAAATAATATCAAAATAATATATCAAAAATAGCAATGTAATAAAAAAGAATATATCAAAATAATATAACACTACTACTACTACTATTACTATTACTACTACTACTACTACTACTACTATTACTATTACTACTACTACTACTACAATTACTACATACTACTACTACCACCACAACTACTACTACTTATGTATCTTCTTGAAGTTCTTAAATAAAACGTTCACACCACAAACACAATGGCATCTATTTTCCCAAGGCACTGTTCCCCCCAGCCTGGCCTCGTAGTCCTCTAGCCTATACCTCCAACCACAATAACAGCCAATTTCCACGACCCAGACCCACTTATTTATTGACACCCTTCCCAACAGTTACACAATAATATAGCTTTTAGTTTGTTTTCTTACAGCAGTATATTAATTAAACGTTCAGTGATTGCAGTAACCCAAATAATCTTGAGGGAACTTGAATCATTTGTCCATCTGTGGTTGATTGTGACATTTATAAAGAGTGTATAGTCAATCTGGAGCAACTGATGATTCCTCCAAACTATTCCAAGCAACAGGTCACCACCATTATCTTTGCTAATCTGGTCCTGTTTTCTGGCATACTTCGGAGGAATCAACAAGACACTCCAATGTACTAAATGTATACCATCCCCTTAACAAGCAATTCTGTAATCGTCAAGTACAGTAATTAATGTACACTTCATGGTGAGAATGGTGTCTCTTTTATATCACAGTTCTGAGTTCCTGGCAGCAGTCCTCGTTAACACCGTAGAGTTATTTGACGACACCGTGGGAATCTTGTGTTTACCTCTTGGCGACCTATTGTGTAATGAGTGAACACAGGAATCTGAGTCACATACAGTATAATATTATATACAGTATTATGTATAGTGCTCTGAGTATCCTGTGTGTTTTAAAGTATACAATTGTGTCTTTATGTATTATTATTTATTGGTGCCTGGAGCGAGTTGACAGTATAATCCAGCGAGTGTATGTATGGTTTTTTGTATGTGTTGAAGGATAGCGTTTTGCCTTGTGTATAACTCGTGCCTGTAGAACACTAATATGACTTTGTGAGAATCCTTATGTACTGTACGTATAAACACAGAGGTAAAACTATTGTGTAATCCGTATCTATGTAGGAACTGAACAACTTTGGGATAGGTGTGTGTGTGTGTGTATGTGTTTATGTGTGTGTGTGTGTATATGTGTGTGTGTGTATTTTGGAGTAAACTATTTTGTGGTTTTGTGGGAGGGTCGGGCTGAACATGTGACCGGGAGTGTGTGTGTGTGTGTGTGTGTGTGTGTGCCAGATACACTTGGCTTCTCTCCCATACACAAACACTACAATAGCCTTCATTCCCCTCCCACCACCCCTCCCCTCCCCTCCCCTCCCCTCCCTCTTCGACCTTCTTCTTCTTCTCATCCTGCCTCCTTCCTGTCTGTCTCTCAGCCTCTTTTCCTGACCTCAATCTCTCATCATATGTCTCCCCCGCGTCTCCCTCTACTCTCTTTCTATCCCCCCACCCATCCCTCTCTCCTTTCCTTCTTTTTCCCCATCCCTCTCTCTCTCCTCTCCTTCTTTCCCTCCATTCCTCTCCCTCTCTCTCTCCTCTCCTTCTTCCCCCTATCCCTCTGTTTCTGTATTGACACATGTCTTTAACTAACTATATACTCGTTTTTAACTAACTAACTAACTAAATAAATAAATATCAATAAAACTATATTTACTGCAACACTAAGGTTAATTATTGGGTTCATTTAGTACAGTTTCTTATGGCCTAAACGAACGTCTATATAGAGAGCGATATTTAATTTTCCTCCGTGAACTTTAGTAAACATAGGAGGAGGAGGAGGACACCGACGATTCCTCCCAACTTTGCCACGAAACAACAGACTCACACAATCAATACAGATGTCGATGTTGTTTAGTTTCACATCAGTCTTAAGGAACCCTTAATCTGTTCATCCAAAATCATCTTTACTAAACAACATGACATGGGTTGTACAGTATTACATGCCTCTCAAGTTAAGGGGGAAGTTTTGTGTTGGTAAACCTGAAGCAACTGAATCCTCCAAACTGTTCCAAGCAACAGAACGCCATTATTTTTGCTCTTCTCGTCCTGTTTCGCAGCATACTTTGGAGGAATCAATGTACTCCAATGTATCAATAAAGAATTAACCACCTTAATCCAAGACGTCAGCCCACTCTAATTACGACCTTCCTATCTCAATGTGGAGTTTGTGTGTTGTTGATATACTCGTTCCACATGTCAGGGGAAGCGAGACACGACTGCTGTGATGAGTGAGTCCAATATCAAGATGACGGGTTGGTAGTGTTGGATGAGTGAGGACTTGGTGTGGGTGCTGTATGTACACTGACCAACCCACCACTCGTAAATGTGTCTGTGTGTGTGTACAGTCGTGGACACAAGAATATAGTCACACACACACACACACACATTATCTCTCCCCCCCTCCCTCTCTCTTTCTTTCTCTCTCTCTCATACACACACACACACACACACACACACACACACACACACACACACACACACATACAGACCACTACCTGAGCCCCCGTAGCAAGGTGTTCCCGGCACTATACAATAATAATAATAATAATAATAATAATATAAGCATGGAGGGTAATAAATACTGTACAGCTGCGTTCATTAATGGTTGGATCATAGGTCAGGTGGTGATAGACTGTTCGTTGTGTCATTACTATACGGCGAGTTACTTTATATAATAATGAGGCTTTCTGTTATGGGAGATTTAAAGGGACACAGATTCCTCCAAACTACAGTATATCAGAAAACAAAAAATATATTGTACACGACAGCATAGAAGCAAGGAAACTGTTTTGTTGCATCGTTTGGAGGAATCACTAACCTACTTTGTCTAATATAACAAAAGTGGTTACAAATTCCTGAAATATACAAGATAACAGATAGATAGAAAAGCACACACACACACACACATACATATGCACACACACACACACACACACACACACACACACACACACACACACACACACACACACACATACACACACACACACACACACACACACACACACACACACACACACACACATACACAAAGATACACCCACACATACACACACAGTATACTGCAAGTGAATGAGTGTGATTTGCCCTGGTTCGCTTCAAGTGGTTGGTAATGAATATAATAGTCTCACACACACACACACACACACACACACACACACACACACACACACACACACACACCCTTGCTATTTAGGTCTGAACCTGTTGTTATCATCCACCCACACTTCCATGCGCGCGCAGTGAACACACACACACACACACACGCTGGTTCACTCACTGTACACATACATACACCTGCCAGTTGGTTGTTTGGACCGATCCGTGTGTGGAGTGATGATGGAGACACCTGTATGCTGTTTGTTGTATGGGGTGGGGGACTGACGGATGGATGGAGGGATGGATGGAGGGGATAGGAAGAGGGGGGCAGGTGGTGGGGACTAGCCAGGCGTCACAACACAACCACCACCACCACCACCATCCCACTACACCACCTAGCCAACGACCCACTGACCATCACCATTACACTCCTCCTCCTCCACCTCCTCCTACACCTCCTCCACCTCCTCCTCCTCCACCTCCTCCTCATCCACCTCCTCCTCCTCCTCCTTCTATACCTCCTCCTCCTCCTCCTCCTCCTGCACCATTATCACTGTACTGCTTCATCATTAATCTCCTACATGTATTCCACCAACATTGTCACACTTTTCCTCCTCCACCACCACACCTGTTTTGTTTGACACCTTCCACCAACACAGCTCTCTTTCTCTGCTAACATCACACTCCTCTACTACATTACTGTACATACAATCGTCCACTAGTCCGTCACTTCTCCCAGGCCTGTGAGATTCGTACACTCTGTTTCTCTCAGGTGATTAAAAGTCTGTTACACTCACACCATTGTTAACAGGATGGAGGAAACAATGTGAGTGCAGGTGTAGGGGAGAAGGAGAGTGAGAAATATTAGATGAAGAGGAGGAGGAGGAGGAGGAGGAGGAAAAGAAGAGAGAAGTGAAGATAGGAGGAGAGGAAAGTTGATGTTCAGAGGATAATAAATTTAACATTGAACTGGAGGTTAATGTCTGTAATGAGGTTCTCCGTTCCTGTCAAAGTTTGTAGGATAATGTGACCTTCATTATTATCAACGTCGGTATCACGCCATCTTTATTAATTTTGTTCTCTATTCGTCGTGTGTTTATCTCAGTTGTGTTCTTTTTTCTTTATCTGACGAGGACAACAGCAGGAGGAGACAGACAATTGATCAATTTAATGAGAGGAGAGTCATCTGGTGATTGGAACAGAAACTCCACTTTAGATTTTTTGACGCGGACCAAACCCCGCCTCCAAGTAACTGTCTATATAACTATTACATTCCTTTCTCATCATTATCCGATCAGAAAAACCACATTGACTGATATGCTTGATACAGGGATAAATGCATTGGAGAGAGAAAAGATGAAGTATAGAAAAAATATCACTACCATTATCATCTCCCTCACTATGACCATCACAACTATCTTCACTACTACCACCACAACCGTCATAACTATCTTCACTACTACCACCACAACCATCACAACCATATTCACTACCAACACCACAACCGTCTTCACTAATGCTACCACTATCATAACCACCTTCACAACCAACTACACAACCATCACAATTATCAATCTTCACCAATACAACCAATACCAACACCACCACCACTACAACCACCACCACCACCATCATCCCCACAACCATTTTCAAGTTTACACCAATACCACCACCACTACCACCACTACCAGTATCACTACTACTCACACCACCACTACCACCACCATTCCCACAACCACATTTACACCAATACCACCACTACCATCACCACCACCACTACCAATATCACTACTACCCAAACCATCACCATTCCCAACAACCACATTTACACCAATACCACCACTACTACCACTACCACTACCACTACGTCACTGGGAATGTGTCCAAGTTACTTCAATCAGCGGTATTGTCTCACCGTTATGTCACTCTTTCTTACATCCCTCATCTACCCGTAAGAAGAGTTCACATCATTTTTACACTTCCATGGTTACAACATCTCCCAAACCTCTTATAATATATATATATACTTTTTTTATATAGACCAGATGGATGGAAGAACATAATGGTTAACTTAAAATTGGATAACGTTACGATTATACATACTTATTTTTAATGTTTTTATATACTTCCACACGTGTCTTGTAACATCTTAATATGAACTCAAAATTTGATAACTTTAGAATATACAAACTTAATTTTTTTACTTCCTCTCGTGCCTTGTAACATCTTAACTTGTAATTAATTAAAGAGGTAGAACCAAATATTATTATGTGTTATTATGATAGTGTTAAAACAAAATTATATATACAATTTCTTTTGCATCTCAGTAATATGTTAGTTCGTAATTGGTTTTGTTTACAATTATATTCATGGAAGCAGAGGAGGGATATTGAGAGATACTGAAGGAAGCAAAATGATAAAATAAATGAGTAAGTAACCACAAAAAAAATAATAAAAAGATCGAGAGATATTAAGGGAAGAAAGACCATGGATGTGCGAGTAACGACGAAAAAAAATTAAAGGAAGAATCCTCCTCCCCCCCTAGCCTAAGGGAGAGGAGAGGAGAGAAGTGGAGTGGAGTAGAAGGGGGGAGGAGTGGAGTTGAGTGGAGTGGAGTGGATAAGAGAGGTGAGGGAAGGAGAGAAAAGGAGTGGAGTGGAGTGGAGTAGAAGGGGGGAGGAGTAGAGTTGAGTGTAGTGGAGTGGAGAAGAGAGGAGAGGGAAGGAGAGAAGAGGAGTGGAGTAGAGTGTAGTGGAGTGGAGTAGAAGGGGGGTGAAGGATGACTGTCATATCACCATTAACAACATCATCACAAAAGCTATATACTACAATGACGATGACAATGACTAGTGACCCACATGTGTTGGCGATGGAGTCACTCAGTTAGTCAGTCAGTAAGGCAGTCAGTTAGTTAGTTAGCTTGGTAGTCAGTCACCATTATCTGTGAATGTGTGTGTTTGTTTGTACGTGTGTGTGTGTGTGTGTGTGTGTGTGTGTGTGTGTGTGTGTGTGTGTGTGTGTGTGTGTGTGTGTGTGTGTGTGTGTGTGTGTGTGTGTGTGTGTGTGTGTTACCGAGAATTCAAAGTGTACTTGTTGTATGATAATATAGAGTAGGTGTGAAAGAACTGGATTACAATGCCAGTATATTCTCCAATTAATCTTTTCCTTTGAGGAGAGGGAAGATGTCGGTGAAAGGAAGGTTATATACTGATCCCTCTACATACTCTACCACATAACAGACCATCTACGAGTATACTAAGGTACAGTCACGATCACTAATAGGTATCCAGGTGTGCTTCGAATACCTGGAGACTGTAAACAAATGCACAATATGATCTCCATTGGAATTATTACTTCGTTGGTGAATTGTACTGTTCAAAACTTCAACCAAAGAAGTATACTTATTAGTGCTCGTGACTGTACTATGTTTCTTGATCTAGTTTGGAGGAATCAATTGATCGATGGCCTCCAAATCAATCCCAATATAATATACCTTACCATCTCCTTCCTACGTATAACAGAATCTCCTCCACTTTACAGACCACAAAACATTAACAACATTATGTGCTCCAGTTGCTACATAACGCTATTTTTTTTTTATATATATATAGTAATGGCTGATATCTTAACTGTATATGTGTGTAAACGTAATGTACAGACAGACAGACAGACAGACAGACATACAGACAACAAGTTACACACGTTGGTTCTCCTCTCCTGCCTGCTTCTCGTTCACCAGTGAGTTTTTTCTTTTCTTTGGGCTGTTTAGTCTGTTGTGATCGGTAGT
>JAWZYT010001865.1:0-81593 GCA_034508575.1 Petrolisthes manimaculis | reverse complement strand
GTGAATGAGGCCGCCTCTGCCTTTTTCATAACAAGCAAAACATTTTCCATTGCTTGTGTGTGTGTGTGTAGCTTCTTCTTTCAGGCAAGGAGTGTGGTGGGTGTGGGGCGCCGGGGACCAGCCAGGTGGATGTGGTGCTGGACCCATGTTTAATACGGTACGGGGACGAAGGAGGATTTGTGTGCCTGGGTAACTAGTTAGTTTAGTGGGTTGTTGTTTTACAGGATTGATGGATTGATTAATGGATATTAGGCGCCACAATATCGATGTCCTATAGCGCCAGAAAAAGGTGATAGAGAGGTGTGACAGCAAGCAGGAAGGAAATAAAAAGAAAAGAGGGATAGTTGAAGAACTAAAAGATGGGAACCATTTAGTCTGGTCTCTCAATGGCGACCTTCCTAGCATGGGAAGCCCTCTCTCCCCGAAATCGGGGCATAGCAGGGGTCGGAGCCCCCTCTAGTCTAGCTCGCCAGGTCTCAGAGACACACAAGCCCCCCACCTCGATAAGGCGGTTCCCGTTAGGGGGTTGTTGTAGAGGAGAGAAGATGCATACATACATACTCTATGTTGGTTTAGGTTTGTTGGTTAGAGAGAGAAAAAAAAAACCTGTGTGTGTGTGTGTGTGTGTGTGTGTGTGTTTGAATAGATGAGAAAGCGTTCACTTCCCTGTACTGTGAGACACTTGGGAATGACGGGAGCCTCACTCAGCCTTATTCAGCCCTGGTATTTCAGCAGTTGAGAGGGAGACAGAAACAAACATACACACACACACACACACACACACACACACATACACACTCACAGAGAGAGAAGCGCTCATAAACACAGAGACAGAGAGATAGACACACACACACAAAAACAATCTAGGTTGATCACATACCAAATAAATTCACAATAATTGTCTTATGATAAATTGTTTACAGACAGAGAGACAGACATACATACAAACAGGATTCTAGATTGATTAAATAAGCTCCTTGAGGACAATAATAAAGTCCACATCTTCACAATACACACACAAACGTTGAAACAGTGTAAATAATTATAGTGTTTCGTCACGTAGCCCCTCAGCCAAACACAGTGAGGTATGTACAGTTGCCAAAAATGATATTGCGATAAATCTTGATAGAACTTTAACCATAGTAATATCTACAACTATTTGTAGGGACTATAAGCATGTATAACAGAAGGAAATAATACATTATCCTTCTGTAATATATACTTATATTCCCTACAAACAACTATGGACATTAATATATTTAATGTTGTATCAATAGTTGTCGCAATACCTTTTTTGGCAACTGTACTACGACCCTAAAATGAATGTATGTATAAAAAGTAAATAAAGACTAGAATGCTTTTATATTATCTAGTTATCTATTCGTATATTTATTTTTGAGCCCCTCTTCCTCAGTAGGCCTATATGATATTATATGGAGATCATATTTTGGTTTTTTTTATCCTCCAAACTATGCCAGGAAACAGCTCGCTTTGGTAAACGAGTAAGGATCTGTTTTGGAGGAATCGATAGTCCTCCAATTCACCAACAAGAAAGTCTGCCATTACCCTTTTGTAAACCAGTGACCAACAATTTTATTCATGTGTTTCTTTCTGACTACAGGGTAATTCCAAATGATCTAATTACTCCACAAAATAACTTCAAGTGCCACGAATAGGCTTTATATATAAGTCAATAGTAATTTTTCTATCAAGTCAGTCGTCTATCTTGTTGGTGGAAGGAGGGAAGGAAGGTAAGGCGTGGTGGAAGGAAGGAAGGAGGGAGAGAGGGAGAGAGGGAAGGCAAGACGTGGTGTAAGGAAGGAGGGAAAGGAAGGAAGGCGTGGTGTAAGGAGGGAGGGAAGGCGTGGTGTAAGGAGGGAGGGAGGCAAGGCGTGGTGGTATGTTTGTGGAGTGATGGCAACTGTTGGTGGGTGTAATGGGCAAAGTGCCTTAAACCAAGAAGTGTATTCGGGCCCTTGCCGCCGCCCTCGTTTATCATCATCCTCATCTTGCTCCTCCTCCGCCTCTCGCCACTTTTTCCTGCCTCCCTCCTACTCATCCAACATCCGTAAAATATAGCGCCAACTCCCAGCGTGTGAGGGCGTGTGAGGGCGTGTGGAGTGCGCGGGGAGTGGAGTGTGTGCTGTGTGTGTGGTGGCGGGGAAGCGGACACGGGGTTTGCTTAGCCTGCTGGCAGTTATCCTGTGCTCCGTGTGGGACCAATTAACGTCGACGCACGGACCCACGGCAGATTCCCCCCCGATTCTCTACGTTTCACTTGACGGCTTCCACTCGCGGCTTCCAGAGTGCCTCCCGCGGCCCTTATCTCGCGCCCTGATCTCTTCTGGAAACCCGGACGAAGCCTTGTGGAACCCTGGCCTGGCTGGGCGCAAGGGCAAACACGGTTAAAAAGAGCGCCATCCCTGCTCGCCTCAGAAGCGGACCTCTGTTTGCTCTGTTTGATATTCCATAACAGAGAGTAAACAGAGAATTTGCTTGGATTACAAATTGAAATCTGGTCGGCTGAAAATTGAGCTGGGGTCTGGCTGAAACTGCAGGGTGGGAAGGTGGGTAGGTGGGGAGGTAAGAAGGTGGGGAGGTGGGGAGGTAAGGAGGTGCATGGGTAGGTGGGTTGGAAGAGGTGGTGTAGAGGAACGAGGGTTGGTGGAGGTGAAGCCAACCAACCAGTCAACAAACCAGTCAGCCAATCAGTCAACGAACCAGCCAGACAACCAGTCAGCCAACCAGACAACCAAACCAGCCAACCATCCAACTAACCAACCAGTCAACAAACCAGCCATCCAACCAACCATCCATCCAGCCAACCATCCAGCCAGCCATCCAGCCATCCAGCCAACCATCCAACCATCCAGTCAGTCAACCAGCCATCCAGCCATCCAGTCAACCAGCCAACCATCCAGTGGTCTCGTTGTCAACACTACACACTACACTACACCAACTTTACTGAAGCAGACTCCATGCCACTCAGAGGGGGGGGGGGGAGGGGGGCGCTGGGGGGGGTTGAGGGGTAGAGGGAGAGGGTAAGGAGGAGGGAGGAAGGCAAGGAGTTACATAGTTACATAAATATACAGACCACAACAGACCTTACGGTCCAATCGAGGTGACCTGATTTGAGGACGATGTGGGATTATGAGGTGTGTTGGATGAATGAGACGTGAGATAGAATATACAGTAGAAAAGGACGAGGTGTAATGATGATTTACTTTATACCTCAACTTCGGGAGAGTAGGCTGTGAGTAACACGTGACTCTTGCGAGGTCTCGAGATTATCAAGTGTCGCTCTTGGTGAGACAGTGAAGCTTTATGGTGTTGGTAGCTTCTCTTGTGTCCCACCAGATGACGACACCATATTATATACACGTCACTAGCAGGAGAAGACAGCAGCTACAATCTTACACCGTCACTTCACAGCATCTTGGATTCTTCTTTGTTGTGAGTTGACGACGATGTATAGGGGGTATTTTCTTGACGTGTCGGTGTAGCCAGGATACGTATATAACGAACAGCTTGGACTCATAAGCAGATCACCTCGGAATAAACCCTGACATTTTGTGGGTGCACGTGTTGGGAAAATAAAACAGAAGAACTCACAAAATAACAAAAAAAATAATAATAACTCGAATATCTCACAAAATAACAAAAAAATAATAATAATATACTCGAATATCTCACAAAATAACATACACTGATAAAGTCGTATTGTTTTACATCTTCAATTAGACACCAACTTTATATAGAAAGAGAAGTAAAATAATGTTTGGTTTGGCCAGAGAATAGTAATGTATGTATGTATGTATGTAAGTATGTATGTATGTGTATGTATGTATTCTCTGGACACTGTATGTATGTCCTGAATGGGTGGGAATGTGGTAGGAATGAATGGGTGGGAATATTGCTATGGGTAGGTGGCATGAATAGGTGGGTGTTTGGGTGGTAGTGAATGGGGGTTAGGGGGAGTATAGGGATAGATGGTTGGATAGGGGTGGGTGTGGAGTGGGGGGTGACGATATGTGGCTGGATAGAAAAGGGGGGGGGGATATGTAGATGAGGAGGGGGGTGTTGAGGAGGGGGGCAAGGGTAGATGAGGAGAGGGGTGTTGAGGTGGGGTTAGGGGGGTGTTGAGGGAGAGGGGGTAGGGGGTAGGGTGGTGATAGGTGCCATTGCTGTGCTTTTCACTTCCCGGTTTTCCATTAGCGGCCACAAACGCTCCAATTTAGCGGTGAGGAGAAGCATACAAAGGTTGTGGTGGTGGTGGCGTTCTCTGGGGAGGCGGCACCAAGGCACGATGGTGGCAGGCGGCAGGGATGGCAGAGGTGGCAGGAGGGGGTGGCAGGATTGAGAGGAGGGAGTGGCAGAAGGGTGGGTAGAGGTGGCAGAACTAAGAGGAGAGGTGGCAGAAGGTTTGGTGAGGGTTTTTCTTCTTCTTCTTCTTTGGGCGACAACTTCTTAAAAGAGGTTCAACTGACTGACTCACTCACTCACTCACTCACTCATTATTCTTGGGGCGACCATTTCTTAAAAGGGGTTCAACTCACTCACTCACTCATTTCACTTGAATCATTAAGAGCCGGAGCTTTTGAAGGGTTTTCCTTCATGTTCTTGTTTTAGGTGAGATGGAAGAGGTAGCAGAAGGATGGGTAGGGATGGCAGGAGTGAGAGGAAGGGGGTGAGGTGAGAGGGAGTATAAGGAAGGGGTGATAGGATTGATTGGGATAGGGATTTCAGGGGAGAGAGAGAGAGAGAGAGAGAGAGAGAGAGAGAGAGGGGGGGGGGGGGGGGAGTGATGGCAGGGTGGCAAAGGGCTGAGATGTATGTATGTATGTATGTATGTACCTGTTTGTTGAGGGTGAGGGGAAAGGGTGAGGGTAGCTGGGGTGAGAAGGGTGAGGGGAAGGAAGAGGAGTGAGGGGAAAAGAAAGAGGAGTGAGGGGAAAAGAAAGAGGGGTGAGAAGAAGGAAGAGGGATAAGGGGAAGAGAGAGAAGGGATGAAGGAGAAAGGAAGGATGAGGGAAGGAAGGATGTAGGAATCTATACAGGATTGACAAGGAGTAAACAAGTGGGATTTCAGACTTCAGTATATAGGATGCAAGGAGGTGTTCTGAGGTTATCACATGTACACACACACACACACACACACACACACAGTACACCCTACCATCTCTTACACACACATACACATACACACACACCACCTCTCACCCTACCACCACCACCAAACACAGGGAGGCCAGCAAAGTCAACATAGCAGTGCTCGGCTATTCACTCCCACAACATCCCACCTTGTGCCAGCCAGCCCATTCCAGCCCATTCCTGCCCATTCCTGCCACCCATTCCTGTCTAGTTATTCATTCCTATCTCCTTCCCATTCATTCATGTCTAGTTATTCATTCCTATCTCCTTCCAATCACCCATTTCTGTCTTGTTATTCATTTCTACCTCCTTCCCGCCCTTTCCGACCCCTTTTCTGCCCTTTCCGCCCTTTAATTTATCCATTCTGACCCCTTTCTCACCCATTCCGACCACTTATCCACCCATTCCGACCACTTATCCACCCATTGTATGTAAAGTCATGGTCTAATGTACTGCAACACCTTCCAATGAGATGGCTTCGTAAAATGATCCGAAACTATAGCTGTTGGTGTGTGCAATTTTTGGTTCATAAAATTAACTCAAATAGCTCGCTTTTATTCACCAGGTTTCAGTACTGTACATTAGACCATGACTTTATATGTGTGTGTCTCGGCATCTCCAACCAAACAAAACTGAACAGGATCAATTTTCGGACCTGTGACACTCATTTGTTATTATTATTTTCTGTTTGTGTTTTTACTTAGCTGTTTGGGAGATTAAATGATATCTTTTACTTTATTCTTCAACTTCTTCGAGGCCATTCAGCCCCAGGACAACAACAACAACAACAACAACAACAACAAATTATTCGATAAAAAAAGTATATACAGTATATATATATATACAAAAATATTAATGAGAGGAGTAACTGCGGAATTGGAGATATAAATTAAATGATGACAAAAGTAAGTATATAATTATACAGATTTGGAGATGCAGAAAAATAAATTGATGGTAGAAGTAAATGCGAAGTTGGAGATGCAGAAAAAAAATTGATGGTAGGAGTAAATATGAAGTTGGAGGTGCTTAAAAAAATGATGGTAGAAGTTAGAGATGCAAAAAAAAAATAATGGTCGGAGAAAATGCGAAGTTGAAGATGCAGAAAAAAAAAATTTATAGTAGAAGTAAAAATGCGGAATTTGAGATGCAGAAAAAAAATTGATAGTAGGAGTAAATATAAAGTTGGAGATGTGAACGAACGACTAATATGAGTGAGTGAGTGAGTGAGTGTGGTGTTCTCCTTCTATACATACAGTGTTGGTTTCATCTCACCTTCAGTACAATAACCCAGCCATAATTAGAACCTGAGCAATATCTTTTTTTACTTCCCCAAACTCGGCAGACGCACAGCAGCATCACACGACAGCGGGAGAGTCATCAGTCACTCAGTCAGTCAAGTCAGTAAGTCAGTCAGTCAGGGGGGCGGGACAAGGAAGGAGATTTAAGGTTGCCACTGGTATGATGATATTAAGGACCCTGTGATCATGTATAAGAATTGAATGTTTCTGTTTCCTCCTGACCATGCCACGAAACGAGCTCCTTACATATAGTTGGTGTTTCGTGGCCATATTTGAAGGACTCGTTTACCTCCAATTTTCTGACTACATCACAGGGTCCCTTAAATGTGGTAGTGGTGGTTGCCTTGGTGGGGGGGGGCACGACTAGAAGAAGAAAGTCACTGGCAGTCGTGTATATATAAAAATGTATGTTGTTGTTGTTGTTGTTGTTGTTGTTGTTTTGTTGTTGTTTTTTAGAAAGATGTTCCCACTTTCAGGAGGTCCTCGTTGGTTGGTTTAAAAAATGATATAGTTTGCCTGGAAGTTATAGAAATCCCCCGTCCTCATCAAAGACTGGTGGGTGGTGTTGAATGGAAGGCTTCTGGGGAGTCTGGCGCCTCTATGATGTTAACGCTCATTAGAAAATTGTCTCCTCACACTCGAATGCCCCTGTATGGCCTCGTCGCTTGTGATTAAGAGGGTGGAACGTGTTTTTTTTTTCTTCTCCCCTGCTCACCCCGGAATGGATATTGTCGAGGCCTGGTATCAATAGCGGCTTTTGTTTTGACTCTAGCTTCCTGCCTCGCCCTCCTTCTTGTATAGATATTATAGATTAAAGGGTAAAGGGGGGGTAATAGTGTTGGTTAATCTGGAGCAACTGATTCCTCCAACTATTCCAAGCAACAGGTCACCATTAGTTTTGTTCATCTGGTTCTGTTTCCTGACATATACTTTGGAGGGACCAAGGCACTCCAATGTACTAAAAGTGTATTGTACTCCATTAGGGGACCCTGTGATTGTACGGTATAAGACTTGGTTGGTGGTTTCTGATTCCTCGTAACTGTACCACGAAACAAGCTCCTTCAATGTAGATGGTGGTCACAGGTGGTGTTTTGTGGCAATGTTTGAAGGACTCATTAACCTCCAATTTTCTGACTACATCACTTTGGGGTTCTTATTAATACATGGGGTTGTGTTGTGTTGTGTTGTGTTGTGTGTAAGAACAAGTTATCTCTGTTCGTTGGTGTTTGGTGTTGTTGTTGTTGTTGTTGTTGGATTCTTGCATCATTGTCGTCGTCGTCGTCGTCGTCGTCAACTGGATTTGCGCGCCATCTGCCACACTCGCGCGCCCTTTTGTTTGTTTACATATATCGTTTCCCGCCCTTTTGTCTTTAGGTTGTTAGAGAAGCAGCAGCAGCAGGTCGCCAGTAGAACAATAACATCCCTGGACGGAAATCGAAGAATGCTGCTGCCTTTATGTTAATTATGATAGTTTTTATTAAAGGAACCCCGTGATGTACAGTATTGTCACAAAATTGGAGGTTAGCGAGTCCTTCAAACATTGCCACCAAACCCCACCCACATCAGAGGAGCTTGTTTCGTGGCATAGTCGGGAGGAATCAGAAGCCACCGAGTCTCATAAACGATCACAGGGTTCTTAATTAAATCTGGAGCAGCTGTATGATTCCCCAAACAACATGCATACAGGCCAACAATATTATTTTTTTATTCTGCTCCTGTTTCCTGGTATACTTTGGAGGACTATCAAGGCTCTCCAATGTACAGTCTCCTCCACTTCCAAGTTCATCACTCAGAGTTGTCAATGTGTGTATCGCGTATATTCTATATGGTGTGAATCACCTGTTTCGATTCACGTATCCGAAACACATGCCAGCCAGTACCACGAGTAAGGAGAGGTAATGATAGAAGTGTGTGTGTGTGTGTGTGTGTGTGTGTATAACTGTGTGAGTAAGTAGAGGTAATGATAGAAGTGTGTTATTACAATGTGTCACGTTACCATCAGACCTCATAGTTTAGTAACCATAACCTCCAAGTTAGTCATGTTTATTAATCTGTGACAATGAGATTAAAAGTAAATATACTCTATATATAAAATTTAAAGAGCATTATGAACATTATAATTATAGCTATTTCTTGACACCTCCTACCAAGGGAAATGTGATATAAATAAACTTTTCTTGAGAAAATGAACTTTCACAGGCCACTGTGTTCAAATTATATATAATATTGAAAATAAACAGATTTAGTAAGGATAACAATTTATAAGATCTTTTTGTAATGTCAAGGACCACTTATAGATTGAACTATAATAAAGGTTCATCAGCTGGTTATCAATTTACCCAAGGGACTTAGAAACTAGCCTACCCTGTCCCTCACCTACCCTGTCCCTCACCTACCCTGTCCCTCACCTACCCACCACCAGGACGGTAACCAGCTAGTAGGATATGTCAGTAACACAAAACTCACCTTCCAAACAACAACCAATCAGTATACTGTATGTGTGTCAGTGTTAAGAGGACTGTATTACTGTATGTGTGTCAGTATTAAGAGGACTGCATTACTGACAGCACCGGCAACACACACACACTTCCATACTCAACGGTAAGGCAATACAGTGACACTTGTTTGATTTTGTGTAAATAATCATTAGCGTTAATGTGAATATATTAACATTAGAATTCCTTTGTTTGTTAATGTTGTCACTTACGTTGATTATCACGGCGTCTGCAATTTAGGAGGTCTGATGATGGTGTGAAATTAGTAGACTACAGTACTTCCTCCAATTTAAGGTTTTAGCAACAGTACCTACAGTGACGTGATCAAACTGTACATTTCACATAGTTTCACATATATAGTTTACAGTTTTCAATATGCATATATAGTTTTATAATTATAATAATATTTCTGAAGCCAGATATTATAATTATATGGACTACATTCATATTTACCTCTGGCAGTGAAGTTGGAAAGGTTATGTTTTCGTATTCATATGTCTCTCTCTCTCTCTCTCTCTCTCTCTCTCTCTCTCTCTCTCTCTCTCTCTCTCTCTCTCTCTCTTCCACTCGATTTTCATTTGTGTGATTGTTTTTAACCTTCATTTTCCGCTCAAATACCCTCATGTTATCGTTTCCTTCCACTCTCCTGATTTTCTTAGCTACCTCTTCCCCTTCATTCTTCTCTCTCTCTCTCTCTCTCTCTCTCTCTCTCTCTCTCTCTCTCTCTCTCTCTCTCTCTCTCTCTCTCATTATTAATTATCATACGAGGCTATTTCTGTTTCCTACCTCTTTCTTTATCTCCCCTTCATTCTTCTCTCTCTCTTATTATTAATATACGAGTTTCTTTCTATTTCTTCCTCTTTATACGAATCTCTTTCAATTCCTTAAAAATTACCCTCATGAATGTATTGTTTATTGAATTTATTGAATTTGATGACTCCACTGTCAAACTATGGTAATAATGGAACTACCTGCTAGATTTTATGGATATGGATAGGCCTACAGAGTTGTTATTATTATTATTATCATTATTATTATTATTATTATTATCATTATTGTTATTATTATTGTTATTATTATTGTTATTATTATTGTTATTATTATTATTTATAATAGACCAGTTTGTTGGATATAATTAAGACTTAACAAGTGTGGTTGTTTGGGGAGGATCATATTATTAACAAAACAAACCACTGTGGTATTGTCCCTAAATGTTTATTAGGTTTTTATGTCTTTTTTACATCTCTTGGTTGTCTGTTATACAATAAATCTAATGGCCATAATATTAGCTAAGTTACCCTTTCCTTAGTTACATTTTTTGTTATTTTCATAGTGAATTAAAGAACATCGCTACAACCTATTGTTAAGAGGGGTAACTTAACCATACGTATATTATGTTGTTCCATAGTTTATTATTGTTAAAAGACAGCTTGCTTTGTACTTTAGGGACAAGGCTCTTTGATTATTTTATTTTTATTTTTTGTATGATTAAGAGTGAAAAATGGTGTAAATCTGAGCAGTGCGACAATTAAACACATTTTCCACAGTCAAGTTAAATAGAAAAATTCCTCCAACTTTTTGTTTTGTTTTTGACTGACTGTTGGTGTGTTGGCGTGTTTGGTGTTCCCCATTGAAGGAAGCTCATCCTGGTAAAAAAAAATAGTAGTTTTACAATGTCTTACATTTATTTACTCATTGATATCCCACCGTGTATCAATTAAATTCATGTTTAATTGGCCTTTAGTGACAATCTTCCTCAGACTACTGGTGCTTGTACGAAAGGTAAATAAAGAACTTAATTAAGGGGGTGCGGGAATAGGGGGACAGGTTTGGTGTGGATAGTTTTTTGGGGGGAGGTACAGGGGGTGCGGGAGTAGGGGGACAGGATTGGGAGGGGGGGGGGGGTTAGCTAGGTGGTTGCGGGAATAGGGGACAGGCTTTCTACCCACCCCAAGCCTGTCCCCGTATTCCCGCACCCCCCCCCCCCCCCATTCCCCCTACTCCCACACCCCTTTAAACAAAAATTCCATAATCTATTCATTCTGATGCAAAAATAATAGACCATGATATTATATGATTTATACGCGGAAATTATACTCAGAAAAATCAGAGTATTTTACCCTACAATGGGAAGACCTCTGCTGGGACAGTATTCACAAAAACATCTTAAGTTTGGACATCTTCCTATGTTTGCATTTACTCTATAACCTAAAACAAGGAATATTATGACTTTTTAGATGCAATATAGGCTATATATATATTTGGTATTATTTATCATATCCCAGGGAAGGAAACCTAGCTCACCTCACCAGTGACAAGTTTCGGACACACAATATTATTAAGGTTAAGGTCAGAATTTCTTGTTGGAAAATTGGAAAGTGTCTGATTCCTACAAATTAGCTAGTAGGCGCCTTAAGGGGGTGATATATTTTTGGCTTATTGGAGTGCCTTGATTCCCCCAAAGTATGCCATGAAACAGGGACTAGATAAACAAAACGAATGATGGCCTGTTGCTTGGAATAGTTTTGGGGAATCAGTTGCTCCAGATTTACGATCATTGTAACACTCCCTTAAAATATAATTATTGTTAGGGTAATTATTATTTCTTGTGTCCATCTTTAAAAAAAAAAAAATCATGTAGAAATAGGATTCATATTACTGTTTGTGTTTACATTTTAGCATCCGTATTGTTTGTGTTCATTTTATCCACTTGAAAAAAATATATATATATATAATTCCTGTTCACCCTTTTAATTAAACAATAACTGTCTTCGTTCAGAATGTGGGTAATAATTATACTTTTATTAGTTTATATTTGCCCTTTTAAAATCCGTCTTCCTGTACAGACAAGAAGATAAATATTATTGTTCTTGTTCACACTAGCTTTTGAAATGTTATGAGGTGACAGCTAGGGGCAAGGAAAAATATAGCAGATTTTTTTTTTTTTTTTTCCAAGATTTTTTTTTTTGTCAAGATTTAGAATTTCAGATTTTTTTTTTTTTTTTTTTGTCAAGATTTAGAATTTCAGTTTTTTTTTTTTTTTGTCAAGATTTAGAATTTCTTGGCATGGTTTCTAAATCCTCTGTAAACGCATACGAACAATTGACTGTGTGTGTACGTGTGGAACATCATGGCACCTAGCTATTGCACAGGACACAGAGAGAGAGAGAGAGAGAGAGAGAGAGAGAGAGAGAGAGAGAGAGAGAGAGAGAGAGAGAGAGGAGCCAAAAAAGTTATTTTGGTTAAATTAGTATTTAATTCTCAGTACTGCAACCCGCCCTCACATAATAATAATAATAATAATAATAATAATAATAATAATAATAATAATAATACTGTATCTTGAGAGACAGAGAGAGAGAGAGAGAGTGTGTGTGTGTGTGTGTGTGTGTGTTGCATCATATAACACACACTGCAATACAATATTTTGTGGTAAAGTGATGTCAACAAGGCCAATCACACACAGACAGTCACTTACACAATGCGGGAGTACACACACACACACACACACACACACACAAGTTCACGCAGACACACACGCACACACGCATACACACACACATACCGTTACATTAGGTAGGGTATTATATCGTAGTAAATATCTTGGTAATAAAGAACAACATGTGTATGATTTTGCAGCACCTCATATTGAGGGGGTTGAGTTGATGTAAGATGAATGTTGTTGTATGATTATATTTTGATATGATATTGAACTGATTTATTTCCACTGTGGTTATTTGATTGTGACTGTACTTACGATGTGGTGTTAATTAAGGTAGTAATTCTTTTTTGGTACATTGTAGTGCCTTGATTCCTCCAAAGTATGCTAGGAAACAGAAGTAATATATAATGTTATCCTGTTGCGTGAAATAGTTTGATGTATCACCGTATCAGTTGTTCCAGATTTACTAACAGTGTATGTACAGCCACAATCAAATAACCACCGACACTTGCCTTCCATTGTGCAAATAAATCAGCAGCATATCAAATTACAATCATACAACACCATACGTCAACTCAACCCCCTCATTTATTATTTTGAGGTGCTGCAAAATCATACACGTGTTGTTCTTTATTACCAACTGGATATTTACTACGATGGAAGGAAAGTGTCGATGGATATTTGATTGTGACTGTACTTACGCAGCAAAAGATGAAAGTTATGATGGGTTAGCTGTAGACACAATTCAAACAGCCCGCAGCGAACTGAAAAAAACGCCAACCCTGTTATCCGGGCACAGCAGAGACCCTCTAATCATGAATGAATGAACCTGTGCCTCTAGCGGAGAAAACGGAAATCAACATTGAAAATTCGTTTGATCTATGATGCGATTACAACTACACTCAAGATTCGATTATTTCATCAGCCCATGATATAGTGATATGTCATCCCCAACCCTAGAAAAATATTGTAAATTTGAATTTCCCCGGGGTTTTATCAGTTAGCAGACGACGCACGAAGATGGCCTTCAAAAAATGCAGAGATTGCAGACGATATGTTCCAACACTTTCCTTTCATTTTTTATGCAGAAGTTTTCTTGAAAACACTTTGTTACTTACATAAGTTGCTACTCCTTCTCATAAGTTATATATGACATCCATATGCTATATTCGTTCTCGTATCACTCCAGCTAAGTTATACAATATGATTTTACGCGTGAACATAAAAGCTGTCAGTCATATTAATGTTATTGCATGACTTCACAAACAGATTAAGGTGAATTTATACACGAGAACAAGGAGAAAATAATCTGTATAATTACGTATATATTTTTAATCCTCTTTTTGTGAGCGATATGTGTAGTAGGTTTTAGAAGAGGAAAGTTTCAGTGAAGGAATTATGGTAAGTAGTCAAAACCAAAATGGCAACTATGGAGGGCACATCGGAGCAGGCTGGCTCGTGTAATGCGGAGAGATTAGTGCGTGTAGGCTATTATGAATTCGAAAAGACAATTGGGAAGGGTAATTTTGCCGTAGTGAAGCTGGCGACGCACAAAGTGACCCAATCCAAGGTGAGGAAAGTGTTATAGAAGGCACCAGGAGGGTTTGTTTATCTTTTGTAGGACCCCACTACTGTCTCTTTATCACCCCATATTTCAACCCATGGTCACCTCTTGGGGCGGGGCGGGGTCATGGGTCATTGTAGGGGTCATCACGGGTGTAGGGGGAAGGCCATGTGTGTGTGTGTGTGTGTGTAAGGGACAGGTGTGTGTGTGTAGTTGTAGTGATATTGTTGTTGATGTCTGTGATTGTGACGTGTGTGTGTGTGTGTACGTATGTTTGTGTAGTTGTAACTTAGTGATGTTGTTGATGTCTGTGATTGTGACGTTTGTGTATGTGTGTGTGTGGTTTTAGTGATGTTGATGTGTGTGATTGTGACGTGTATGTATGTGTACGTGAGTGTTTGTAGTTTTAAGTTAGTGATGTTTTTTTCTGATTGTGACGTGTGTGTGTGTGTGTGTGTGTAGTTGTAAGTTTGGGAATATTTATACAAGTTGCCACAACTCCATTTCGAAAATTTTACTATTACCAGTGTTTATATTTCACTATTACAAACAACTTTTCAATATACCATTTCTTCTGCAAATGCTGCATAACAGTAGTTACCTCTTATAGTTAGGTCCCGGTAGTTTGCCCAAGTTAGGTCCTGGTAGTGTGTCCCAGTCATAATAGGACCGTTCGTATTAAGCGTGGATCTAGCGGTGGACACCACATACTTCCAGATTTTTTATTTTTTTATTTTATATTGGGTACATTGACAAATTGCATATACACCCTTCTTCGTTAAAATAACATATTTACTATGATTTTAGTATTCCAATAAACATCTTATAGATGTTAAAGTGCATATTAATGAGCTAGTAATATAGTTTGAGGTGTTTTATTGTGCTGTACTATTTTTGGTGTGTGTGCCTCAATGGATAAACATTCGTCGGTTTTATATATACATGTGAATATTTCTTGATTTTTAATGTAATATAAATGTTCCAAGTGACCACCAACAAAGGTAATAACAGAAAACTAAATTATTTCAGCAGATACTTGCTGCCTACAGTACGACATGCTTAACAGTCAAAACAATAACAAACACAGCAACCAAGTGATGTATGATGTGTTCTGGTAGTAGTATCGGCTTGGTGGTGGTAACTGTTTCTACTGGGAATGATTTTCCCTCGTGTGATTTATTACAATCGACAAAGAAGGCTTCAATACAAGATAGAGATGAAGATACAAGACTCAATCTGATGTTTGTTGATATTCGTTCATACGCTAGCCAGCCTCGAGAGCAGCAGACAGTACGGGGTACTACGTGACTATAGCTTTTTCAGCCATTAAACTCGCAAGAAACCAACACTAAATTATTCTGTTTCATTACACTGTCGATTAACTGGATCATTTGACTTCATAGTGATATCAATGGAACTGCTATGGTGTGTGTTCGTATAAATACTAATACTAATATAGTTTTAAAATCATAATTATCGTTTGTTACCCTATATAAAATACATACATTTCTCGCGATGGTTATGGTGGTTGGAATATTTTTATACAAGCACATATACACAGACTACCTCTTAACAAAAATATTTTATACTAATATAAATGAATATTTGCCTTAAAGATATTGTAGTTAAATATCTCCGTATATATGAATTGATACCTCTCTTCACCGAGTCAGTGTTCTATACGCTCGTAATGTCGCTGACAAAAAATGCTTTATTTTCATATTAATCACTTTGCTATTGACTCATGAGAGCATTTATTTATAAAAATAGTTAATATTATACTTCAATACACATGTAAAATCAATAAATCTTCAAGCTGGGCCTTATACAACCAACACCAAAGAACAACATAAAAAACATCACAAATTATTATGTGAGCTCATAGATAGGTACTCTTATGTTCTTAAGTGAATCAAAATAATGTTGTTGGTATAATATCATAACAGGGGGCCTGTGGTGAGCTAATTTCATTGTACCTTTTATAAAAAACGGAAAGTAAAAATCTGGAGGTATGTGGCAGCTTTTTTCTTAATGCGAACGGTCCTATTAGGTTAGGTCCCGGTACTGTGTCCCAGTCCAGATTAGGTTAGACTAATTTCTACTGTATATTTTTTCCTGCTTAGGTCCCGGTAGTCTGCTCAGGTTAGGTCGCGGTAGTCAGCCCAGGTTAGGTCCCGGTAGTCTGCCCAGGTTAGGTCCCGGTAGTCTGCCCCAGTTAGGTTCCGGTAGTCACACTAAATCCTTCTAGGAAATATATTTTTTTCCAGTGAAATCCTGTTGTGGCAACTAGTAAAAATTTACCGTAAATATTGAATGAATGACCATTATTGCATATGGTTTTTCTAAGTTACCTTCATTACCCACTTATTTAGACCATTCTAAGACTATTTTCTTCTATGGCATTTCCTCTGCAAATGCCCCATTTCCAAGATAGGGCATATTCAAATGGGGCAATTTGAAATTAGCCTGACCTGACCTGACCTACCCTAACCTAGACCGCATCAGACTACCACGACCTAACCTGGACAAACTACCGAGAAATAATCATGATAAAGTACAATAAATGATTGGGGCAAACTACTGGGACCCTGCCGGATCTGGCAACACTGCTGCAAAATGGTAATTGTTTCAATAAATACCTAGTGATGTTATTGATGTCTGTGATTGTGACCTGTGTAGGCTATGTATGTATGTAAGTGTGTGTGTGTTTAGGTTGTAATCTTGACGTTAACTCATAATGTCTTGATAATGAATATACTGTACTTCCTTAATTTGTAGAACCCTTGATCACCCACGTTATTCTCAAAACAGCACTGAAGAATACGTTCGGGAACAGACGGACACTAGGTACAAAGAGAAGCTATCTATCTATCTCTCTATAGCTTTGACGCCTCGTTCCCTCTGGGAACTCTCCCCAAGGGGGTGGCCACGGCGGAAAAGTCACCAGTCTTCCCCGTTCAAACACTCCCTCCTCACTCGGTCCAGCACTCCCTTCCCCCTCACGCTTCTCTTCTTCACATACTCTTCCACTCTGTTTTGCCATTGTAATTAATGAAGCACACTGATTGGCTGTTGAAATTGAGACAAATTAATCGAGCATGCTGAATGGCCGTTCACACCAATGTGGCTGCTGTACACACTGCGGATTAAAGAAAATTTGATCAATTAAGTATTATGCATTTGCGGCTGAAATAATCCATGAGGTAATGACGTAGCCTACATGTATTAAGAAATGTTTTTGACAGAAAAGAATTGATGGTAGTGATTATGGACAAATGCTTGAATAATGCCTTATGACCATACTTCAAGGATACATGTACTGTAATACTGAATATATGAAGGTTTTGCACTTTGTAGATAGGAAAAGAGAAAGACTTATAAAATTTCTAATTTCTTGCATTAAGAGGGATGACTAGGAGAATGATAAATCTACTTTTGCAGGTCAGTTTGTTTAGCCCTTTAGATACAAGAATTTTATTATTTGCTGTGAGCCCGAGTCAATTCCATACAAAGCGTATACAAGGCTTATTTCTTTGATGAGGAAAATCATTCAACCTTAGTGAGGATAAACTGTATTTGGTAATGTTGCAAATGATCCTTATCAAACAGAAAACAAAATTGGCTTATGTGATAGGTATGAGATCCCTTTACTGTAAAATGCAAAAAGTAAGAATTGTTCAAGGATTTTAGTGGGAAATACAATGCTTCCCTATTGTGTCTTTCTCATCCAGTGCTATATCAAGCAGGTTCCTGAAAGCGGGTTTTTAGTATTGGCAAGTACTGGTAAGTACAGTAATGGACAGTGGGGGAGAGGATTTACCTGGCTAGTTTGTGTGTGAATCCTCTTACCTTTTTTTTGTGACATGCTGACATTCATTGTAGAAGGACAAATAGTGACATTTTCATTTGCCAGAGTTAATACGATAAACAAATACAGGTATGAAGCAACAAATATAAATTAATCATTAAAGCACAAAAGTATGGCGGTGCTACACTACGGTGAAGCCTGAGAGTACTGTTTTAAGAATGTGTGATCATTATGTACAGTACTATATTGAGAAAGCAATGCTGTGTGAATAAATTTGACTGAAGCTAAGCAAATCTTATGCGAGTGTCAAAATTATTACTCTGTTATGGAATTCCTCACCAATTGAAAAAGGTACAGTTACCCTATAGTTTAACAGACCTTTGGACTTATAAGTTAATTAAAGATTACCGATTCCTACAAGCATTGCTAGGAAACACATCAATATATTTATATATGAATGTTATGAATGGGGGATCTGTTTTGTAGTCTACAGTAGTTTGTAGGAATAGAATTCCAGACATCAGATGAATAACTTCATAATTATTAATGTAAACAATTAACATTGTTCTTTTTTTCAGGTTGCCATTAAAATAATTGACAAGAGCAAAATTGATGCAGATAATTTAAGAAAAATCCTTAGAGAAATAGAAATACTAAAGAAGCTAAGACATCCATATATCATCCGGTTGTATCAAGTGATGGAAACAGAACGCATGATCTACCTGGTCACAGAGTATGCCAGTTGTGGTGAACTATTTGGTAAGTAATTTGTTACTTTAGAGTTCATTAATTTTGCTTTGCACCTAATGTTAAACTGGGAAGAGTTCTAACTTATTGTTCATGATAATAGTTTGCCCTCAGGGCCCAAGATCTTGAAGGGAAACTGGAAGATACGGATTCCCCCTGTTGTGTCACAATACAAATGTTTCACTTTGGATGGTGTTTATTTATCTCAGTAACATATTTAGACTGACCTATGTTGAGGACAAAAGCCTTGGGAAAATCAGTTAAATTCCTCACTGCTTTGGCTGAATGTCAGCAGGCCTGTAATCCTGGTGAGTTGCCAGCTTGAATGGTATGGATGGTGGGGTGAGGATAGGATTTGAGAGAGATCTGGATCTTGTTCTGAATCCATTGTTTTTATATTTTTTTGTAGAAGTAATGAGGGTGAGTGATGGATGCCTATGTACGTAAGACTTTACAACCTGGCAGAAACAACCTGTTGTCTAGGAACACTCTTCTTGTTTTTATATTTATTCATAGCTCTAATTAAATGTATTGGTTTCTTTGCAGACTATGTTGCCTCACATGGAAAGATGAGAGAAGGAGAAGCGAGAACAAAATTCATGCAAATTGTAGCAGCTCTACGATACTGCCATAAGCGAGGCATTGTTCACAGGGACCTCAAAGCAGAAAACCTACTCTTAGATAAGGAATTGAATATTAAGTTAGCAGGTATGTTACCTCATCTATGTGAAAACTTTGGTAAACCCTTTGTGTAAGTAAGACTGTAATGAGAAGTTTTCTTCTGGCATTACACTATGTATTACACCACCCAAAGTTAGCTTGTTATATCATTAAAAAACAAATTACTGATACTGTATGGTAACGAGTTAAGAGCAAGTGTGTGGAGTTATATGACTCCAGTTGTTTGTTTATAAATAAGACTTAAGTAAATGTGACTTAGGAGGAACCAGAATGATGTTACTGTACATAAATTTTGTGTAATCAGCCTAGCAGCACAAACATAAAGAGATTTATTGTAATTTAGTATCAACTGTGAACTTAGCAGGTTTAATTGTATTGTACATGCATCTGTTACAGACTTCGGGTTCAGTAACTTCTACACCCCTGGAGTGTTGCTGTCAACGTGGTGTGGGTCTCCGCCCTATGCAGCCCCAGAACTATTCGAAGGCAAAGAATATGATGGTCCAAAAGCTGATGTCTGGGTGAGTTACTGGATTATTGAGTCAAGACACAAACCAAATGTCTTAATTACTTATACTAATTGTAATTAAGAAAAGATGGACCGTTTTTCCACTATTCAGATCATTTATATATGAAAATTTAATAAACTTTGTCATAATCAGTGATAGCAAAGGTAGCATTAATTAACCTGGATTTATTGCAGAGTCTGGGCGTCATACTGTATGTTTTGGTATGTGGGTACCTACCTTTTGATGCCAAAACCTTACAGACCCTAAGATCAATCGTAGTGTCTGGGAAGTTTAGAATACCTTATTTCATGTCTTCAGGTAAGTCACATCGTGGTGATATTGAACCAAGGGGAAGTACTTACATATCTTTGAATTATTTTTTATAATGCAGGTACTTTACTTGCCTGATTAAATTTTCTAGCTTTGATAAAGAGCTTCTGTGTAAAATAAAAGGATGTGGTACATTCGCCTGTTTTTATATTAGCTACATCCAACTTGAGGCTTAGATTTTACTATTCATAAATTGGAATGTACTATGGTACAGTCATGGACATATATTTTGAGGTACTGTATAAGGGGACAACTCAGCTGTGAGACTTTAATGTTCATGTATCTTGAAATTTAACCATGGTATCCATTTGGTAATTTATGCCTGTTTTCAGATTGTGATAATCTGATAAGAAAGATGCTACAGGTTGATCCAGAGAAGAGAATAAGTATAGAACGAATAATGCAACATAGGTGGATTACCTCGGTAAGTATATCACGGAGGTATTAAAAGCAGAATGCAGTTTTACAGTTTTTCTGTTTAAATATATACCGTATAGATATAGTATTTGGTATTGTTTGATATTTTTATCAACATTGTGAGAGGCACTTTCAGTACTTCAACTGTGCCAACTTTCATTCAGTTTCCTTTTTGCTTTCTGTCCCTCCCCTCATATCTCTTTTCTTTCAGGCCATTGTCATTATCTTATCTTCAAGCTAATGAGGGCCAATTCCCAGTAAACAATGTCTAAGGAATTCTTTCATTTATTCTCTACTTATATACTCTGCTTTATTGTTCGAATGATAATTATATTCAGTTTCTCAGCTTACTGTATAAGTAAGCATAGTCCTCAGAATTAAGCTCAGTTTCTTTGCTTACTGTATATTGTAGGAAGGCATAGATCCGAAAATTAAGGAGATCCTGCAAAAGTACAACACGGAAGAGTGCGAGCGGCCGCCCCCTGACAATGACCGGGTCCTCGAGCACATGATGCACATCATACCAAACGTGGACAGAGAAAGGATCCTACAGGTCAGCTTCTCTTGTGGTTGTTGTCCTTCACTGCCCTTTCCTTTCATCTTGATTAGTTTCTCACATGCCTAAACCCTTTGTTCTTCTTTTCTGTACTGATCTTTTACCTCGACTGTACATCCTGTTCTCTCCCTCTACTTTATTTATTTTATTTGTTGTCCTTAGGTGATTTTTTTACCTCCATACACACTTCTTTCCCACTAGTACATCTTTTTCTCTCCGTCCTTGTTCTGCCTCACCCATTCATGTTTTGTTTTGTTTTATCTCTGCCTATTCAAAGCATATTTGTGTAGCATCCATCTCCCCTCCTTGGCTTTCAAAAACTTGTCTTGCTCTTTTCCTTCCCCAGTGTAGCCTCATCCTCTCACCACTACCACCTTCCTTCTTCCTTCCCCCTACATTTGCATCCACCCTGCCTGACCTTCCTTTCAGTTGATTTTTCCTTGCCTCTAATTTTAATAGTACAGTAACCTTCATTTCTTTTTTGTTTCCAACTCTTGCCCTCATAGAAAGCCTCCACTTATTTGACCCTTTGGGTCTGGGATGTTTCTTGTGCCAGAAATTTTGTTTTCTCTTATTAGCCAGAGTAATCTGTGTGCCAGTGAGGTTAATATCTCCTTTTCTTCTTACTCTACCATCGTTGCTTTTTTGTATGCACTGCCTTTATTATAAACTGTTTCCCCTTCCTTCCTTCCATTTTTGTGTCTACTACAGCTTTGTCTTCGAACCTTTTTAATTTTACACTGCAAGAGTCACTTTCTTCATTGTGTATATCCTTATTAGTTTCTTTAGTAATATTTTCTCTAACTCTATTCAACTAATCAAGTTAAAAGCTGCTACTGACAAAGTTTGTTGTTGTTTTATTTCTAAAATGCATGCTGTGTTAAAATCCAAAGAGAAGAGTGTGCTTCAGTTATTAAAGTGCCATTTACAATCTAACCTCATAATACACCAAGCTAGGGTTACCATTCTCAGTTATTACCAGCTATTGGTGTTAATTGTTTTGTTTTTTTCAAATGTATTTGTATCCTTCATTGTATATTTTATTACAGTAATTTTATTAGTGGGATATACCTTTCCTATAAGTAATTTCATATGCATTGACTAAATTAACCTTTTTGACAAACTTTGGTATACTTCTTATTATATCATACAATACGTAATGTATAATTATATCTCTTTTCTGGTATTTAAAGAAAATTTCTGTTCTGCCTTCAGTGGTTTAGTTACCGGTATAGTTTTTTCTGTCAAAGTTTTTGAATGAAAACTTTGCCATCATTGAATAGATGAATATTTTAGTATAATTTCAACAAACAGGTTTTATCATAGTAGCAATGTGCCTCTTTTATATTCGAAGTGTGTAATAGCACACTGTCATCAGCAATATTTTTTGATCTAGCTTGATGATTATTTGAATAAGAATATACAGTACAGTATCTGTATTTTGTAGAAGCTTTTGGATTTGTTGAATGAAATCACAGAGTGACAGTCACTAACCATTAATTTTTGTTGTAATGTGTGCTATGGAACCATACTAATGGTCTGTATTCTCATCTCTCACCTTTCCTGAAGATAGTTCAGTGCAATGTGCCACTGTTTGGGAAATGTGGTTTAGGAGATGTAGCGGCTCCTGACAAGTCAACCAGTATTATTATGTTAAGGTGGGAGATGAAAATATTGTTGTCCATGTAAACTTCTACTCTACTTTTGTAGACTGTTGCATGGTAAAAATTAGTTGTGTGATACTAACTTATGATTACTGCAACTTCCTCAGTGTGTGCATGGGATGAAGTTTGACCACATTAGTGCCATATATCACCTCCTGGAAGAGCAGGTGGCAGAAGCATCACTAGCCTCTTCGTCTCCTTCCATCCCCCTCTATCCGCAGACCCTTCCCGTCATGCCCTCACACTCCAGAAAGTCATCTATAACCACAGGTAAGTAATGGTAATTGTATTCAAATGAAAGAAGATACTACAGTTTACTTTATAGTGAAATATCTTGAAAATAGGGAAATATTAAATCTTCCCTTTGTAAGGACTCTTCCTGTACTATCCTTTTCCCCACACTGTTAACTTGGATGGATTAGTCCCTAAAAGCAACGGCATAAGAAGATTTTTTTGTCTCCATTTCATTCTTCTTCATCATTCATAGATTCCATTGTTCATTCTATGATTCATCCCTGCACCTCATCCATATCTTGTATCTTGGTTTTGATTTATGTTAATGAAACAGTTTTTTATAGAATTATGTAGACTGATATTCAATAGAAATTAAATTGTGTCAAATAATTGTATAGATATGAAGCTACATTAGGTTTGCACTGGTTGCCAACCTACCTTGTCTCACATTTCATCCAGTATTCTAGACATATTATTAATAACGAGGTCTAGATGTTATTTAAGGACTTTACCTTGGCCTTTCTTCCCCAGAATATAATTTTTAGTTTAGGGTGTTTTGTATTGTGAGTTTGCATGATTACTAACTACTAATGTATGCAACGACCAAAATACCAACTGAACATTAAAGTTAAACCCATGAATACAACTTCACAGAACAGTAATGTAAAATCATGGACTTGTGTTTCAAGGTATTGCAGTGTGAAGATGAGCATTAATATGTATTTATTCTCCTCAGGATTTGTTGACAGAAGTCCAGTGTCTGATACAGAGGAAGCACAAATGTCAGTACCACTTTTCTGCTCTGCAGCACCACAGAATCTGCCCGTCCTGCATGATCCCTATCAAGCTTACTCACTGGAGAAGGTGGGTTGCTGTACTGTACTAACTGACAACCACAATGTTAATTTAGCAGATATCTGATAGATTCTTGAATGAACAGGTATATCACATGATGAATGAGTGGGTATGGTAGATTATTGTATTCAGCATAAAATTTTTGTACATTCAGCATATGTCTCATATGGTTTATTAGATTGAACGAGGAATCTAGGATTTTTTATATAATATGGTGTTACTTTTGTGTAAATGAATATTATTTATTATATTTTACTCTGACTTCATGGAATGTTTACTTATGGCACATCTACCATAATTGGATAGGCTCTTATGGCTTTTATCATTGCAGTATGGGGATATAGACATCAATGGTGAATCAGATACAGATGAACCGAGCCAGCAGACAGTGGACAAATATTTGTGCTCACGGCGACACACTGTGGGCCCTGGTGACACCCACCATGAGGAGGTAGGTACCGCCTTTGTGTACTGCATTGTTGAGTATTACACTTGTATGCATATATTAATTTTCACATAGTTCAGACCTACTAATGACTAAACATAGCTGCCACACAAGCAAAAATCATCATTTGAGTTGAGAAAGCTTTAATTGGCAGCCATCTGTCATGTTGTAAGTCATTGGGAGCTCCCTCTCAATTGATGTATTCATTTATTTTCTGTTTACTTTTGTAACACTGTCTCTGACACTGCTGGGATTTAAACTCACTTCAGATGGATTAATTTGTGTGTTTACCTGTAATTGTTCAGTGTTGACAAGTACAACTGTTGGATGGGAGATAAGTAACTCCTTGTGTGCCATTGATTTGTTCCATTTGCTTAACAATAGTTAGAATAAATATGTCATGTGACAAAACCGCTAACTATGTGTTGATAAAAGTAACTTAACCCACTACAAGATAAAATCCTTGCCCAGCTTTCTCCAACCCACTTTGGCTGTTCAATCAGTTTGTTCTAACCTGTCTCAGTACATACCATATGTAGGCCTTGTTTTTCCTTCTGGTTCTCTGTTTGTGTTGGCTATTTTCTCCATCCTTTGCTTGCCATTCTGTCATTGTTTTAACTGCTAAGGATACATAATTTGTTCAAGTCTAATATCTTAATGAAATGTAGCTATAATGTCATTAAGTTATTTATGTTGTCTAATAATTGATGCTCTCTGTCTTTTGGATGTTGTACCTAACACTTCTCTTCACTGGTTTGTAGTGAGTTATAATCCAAACTGTGTCAGCGATGGATGCTCAGGCACCTCACATATTGATGGGTAGTAACAACACAAAGTATTTTATATATAGTGAAGGGGAAGGATGATTTGACCCAAGTTGTTCAGTTTGCTTTGTCATATACTGTATTGATCTTAGCCAAGCCTCAGGTGTGATAACTTGCCACCCTCCCTCTTCTTTTCCTCCCCATGATCATCAGGATATATACCGCCCAGCATGCGGTCGCCTTCAGGGTGTTAAGGTAAACAAAAAGATAATATTTAGGTACCATACGTTTTACAAGATTTTATATTTATGGTTTATCATCTTGTTACAGCAGTGGTAGTAGATAGAATTTTATGTTACTGGATTCTTGGCATTGATTTACTAAGTTACGTGGATGAAGCTTCATTTGTTTTTTTACTGGGTTTTCACTTAGATTTATTATAGTATTGACTGCTGTGTGATTTATTTTGTAGTTTTCCTATGCTATTCTGGACGAATGGAAGAAGGTTGGTTCAGTATTCCATAAACAGCATAGATATGTAAAGATAAGAGACTGCACCAGGTTTGCCATCTGAGTAAAACAACCTGCCAAAATATTGTTTTCTCTCTAGGTATACAAATGTTTGCATGGTTCAAGCCGTAGCATTTTCACATTTTGAGAACCTGTAAAGCATAATAAACTAATGATTGTTGAGATACAGTACTGTACTACTGGATTAGTAATTATCATAGGGCACATACAGGGTAGGATAGTACCGGTACCATCATAAATGGTTTGTTGAGACATTTCCTCATATGTCTCTCTTATCAGTTGGTTGCTAGTTTGGAGATCAGAACTTTAGCTAGTGATGTAGATTATGGACTTGGAAGTATATGTTCAGAGAAAGATAAAAAAAAAATAGCAGGATTTCTACACAGTAAATGTCTGATGTGGAGGAGTTGGAGGGTTATTGATTCTCCCAAACTATACCGCAAAGCAGATGTTCTACTTGTGAACTGAGGATTTAATCTGTCTTTTTGGCAATAGCTTGGAGGAAACAGTAGCTCTTAAATTTACTCCCATCAACCTACTTCCTTAATAAGTATTTGATGTGTCTATCTTGTACTTGCTTTGAAGAAGTGAGGCTGTGTGATATGTGTTGTGGTGTTATAGGATATGTTTTAGTAAGAGACAGTAGATACTGTCAATCTTTTGTTATTTGTTGCCTGATCTGTCTTGCCTGACTCCTTCCACTGTGTCAGTTTGAATTTTATATTTGTCCGGTATGTTCCTTCTTCACTGGATTATCAGACACTTGTAATAACATACAGAATTGCCCAATTTGACCTATTAGTACATTATTGTAAGTGTCATCAATAGAAACATTATGTACAAAAGAAAAAAATAAGTTTATTGTTATATATAAAGTACTATTGTATATACAACATTGCAACTTAACAAAGTCTCCTCTTCACAGGCTGGAGAAATTAGACTTTTTAATAGTCCCTTTCTTAAGTTTGAGTCACGAAAACATCATTGCTAATTGCTAAGGCTTACAATAGCCTTATGGTAATATTAAAAAAAAAGATTATCAAACATGATTTCAGGGTAACCTGAAATAGATTATAATCCTTGGACGAATAAATTGTTTAGTGGCAGGCTGAGTATCAAATGTATACCTTTATGTAAATGGTTACATTGACCAACTGTTAACCCAGATGATATACAACTCTAAACCAGCCCTGATTGGACCTAACTTAACCTATCCCAGCATTGGCTTAACTATACTTAACTTATATATGGCAATCTCCAACCCTAATTTACCCTTTAACATAATTATGAATTCATGGCACAGCCCATGTGGAAAATGCTCATCCCTCTTTAGTACCCTAACTAGTGATGATTTCCCAGTGCTTTCTTACCATCACCATCCCAACCAATGGCTCTGTCCCTGGTATATCCTACTGGGCATTTAGGAACATGATACTGGGAGGAACTGAGCATCTTCCACCTGGGCTGCTCCACAACTTTGTGTCCAATTGCATCATTCCTTGTACTGACATTTTTTGTTTATACAATGGTTGACACCAGAGAATACCACACCAACCAGTAAAAAGTACATCTTCTGGTAACGTTGCATACAGGTTATCCCATTTATAATACAGTATTCTTATTTATGATTAAGTGTATCAAGCAAACTTTTTGTTGCTAAAGTGTGGGAGGTAGGTAACAGCATTTTCCCATGACTGTCCTGTATTAGGTTAAGTTAAAGTTTGGTCCAATGTTACTTTACTAAGACAAGAGTTGTGATTGCTTCTTAATTCACTCCTTTAATTCCAAGTAGATATTGTTCAGTTGACCCTGCTACTCTTTTGGAAATATGATTTTCATTAAAACTGTTTCTTCCAATATCGTAAGATTAGACAAAGTGAAATGGGGTTGTATGGAGATTATGAGAAACCAGTTTTGTTGTCAGAAAATTGGAGGCAATGGATGTACAGTACTTCCACGTTGTAGGTGCTATTTTATACATTTCATTTCGAGTCTTAGCGTATGTCTGTTTTTACAATGCCACAGCAGAGATTTGCATTACTGTATATATGCAAGAATGAGAATCACAATTGCAGGATTATGTAATAAAGTCAGGATTAATTTATTACTTTTTATTAGGCATTAATCAGTTTTGAAACATAATATGCCATATGTGTCCTGCTTATGCAGTACATACTGTAATACTGTGTTATAATTTGTATTGTACAGTATTCTATTGTGATTTCCAGTCAGAAATTGATAGGTTTAAAGCAAATCACAGTTTTATTATTTAAAGCTGTAGCAAGATGAATAATCAGCATGTTTGATTGTAAAGTTTTTAAGAATTTTGTGTTTGGCCTGGTTTAATTTTTGGATCAGATCATTCACACATACAATAGTTATATACAGTATTGTAGTAGTGTGATATCTGAATATTTTAAGTGATCTTTTATTCACTTATGATATTGCACGATGCAACAAAAACTATATACGTATAATAAAGAAAGCTAGTTGGGTGATATATTTGTAATGTTTTTGCTGCATGATACCCAGCCTAGTAGATCCACCCAGCATAGTTCTCTGGGTTAGAAATGATCATTGCCTGGACTGATTTGGATTGCAAAAATTTTCTACATACACTAAGATTTTCTATTACATTATTTTTGTGCTTGAAAAGCACTTCTGTTTGACTTATTTAGCTTCTGAGGAATTTATGCATGACTGTGTGTATATGATGAAATATCACCCGTGATTTTTTTGAGATTGTAGGTATATTCAGGTATGAAAGTTAAATTGTTTTTAAATGTTGAGCTTGTGAATAATGTTGAACTTTTTGACAGGTTATGGAGGCACATATGCGAGGTCAACTCCACCTGCTGGCTCCAGGTGGTGTTGGGGGTGTGATGAGTGGCTACCAGGCACCCCCCATGTCACTCCTTCCACAAACTAACCTGCCACAGAATCTGCCTCTTGTTCAGAACCTCCCGCCTCAGAACTTCTCCATCAAAGATCAGCACCTCCTCAAGCCACCACCATTTATGCATGCTGGTAAGCCTCAACCAGTTTACACTGATATATGAATTGAATTGACCTTATTTTTATGCATGGTATTATACAATATAAATGCATAGGAGTATTTTAGCACGAACAAATGTCAAACTGGCTCCATTAAATTGGTGTAAAATCAGATTTTTTTGCAGCTAAAATTACAGTGGAGAATATGTAACTATTATTTTGACGTGTTTGTGCCAGCAGGAGGCCTAGGGAGACGTGCTTCAGATGGGGGTGCCAATCTCCAGATGTACTTCCAAAGACATCTGCCTGAAAGTGGCATGAGCCAACCCAATAGTCACGAACAAATCACAACGGTAAGAAACACAGGAATTGCTCTTTCTAAATGCTGATTTGTAAGTAAAAGCCCATGGTATTCCAAAATGTATGAACTCTTTATGTGATTGCTCTATCCACTGTTACTGAGATTTTATCAAATATATTTTTTTGCTGTTTAAGTTTGTGCAATAATTTCTTAGTGTTATTCTTGATATGTTATAGTATTCTGTCTTGTCAGCAGCTGGGCCAAGTGTCTACATGCCGGGGTGGTCACTCTCAGCCTCTACCTCAACAGGAAGATGACTTGTTGGGCCACCGTGAGGAAGAGATCGACCCCAGCGATGTGGCTCAGTCAGTTCTTGTGCCATCATTGTTTGTCCTACCCTACTTCTTGTTTCTTCTCACTCTCCTTACACTTCCATCTCCCTGTAGGCATGCTTTCACCAAACTCTTATACTTCATTGAGTCATTCTATGTTATACATTAAAACTTTATTTAAATGGTTGTACAACCTTTGATTATGTACAGTACTCCCTCCAATTTTGTGACAATAATGGTAACACTTGGGGCCGCAAAATACGAATTAGCAAAATTAGAACAATTAACCTTTTTGGGAAAATTGAATATGATGAATATGAATAATGTAAACACTCACAAGACTGAATTATATCTCGGGAGATTACTTTTTCGGTATTCTTTTTTTCAATAATTTGGGATCCAGTAATTATGGGTAAAATTGGTGGGCCCAAAAAGTTCCGTGGGAGCGAGCATTCCAAGGTATAGACCTCCGGATTAAGGGACTTTTACTGTATTTAGGGTCTCGGTCGCAAAATTGGAGTTTCGCAAACTTGGAGCATGCAGAATTGGAGGGACTACTGTACCATATTCATGATTTTCACAGCAGCTGTTTTCCTTAGAAAGTTTTTACTCCACTGACTGGTTTCTTGTTATTATAATCACAATGGTTATGATAAAGATGTTTTTTCATTGATTGGTTGTACCATAATGATTTATTTAGAAAGTTTTACTGTAATAACTATTTATTGGAATCAGAAGAGAGATTAATTTTTAAAATGTGTCTCAGCAGCTTATGCAGAATTTATGTTACGGAGAGATTCTCTTGTTTGCAAGTTGTTCTAACTATGGCACAAAACAGATCCATCATTAAAATAACATTAAGGCTGTAATATGTTTCCTGGTATTGTTTGGAGGAACCACAAACCTTGCAATTTTCCAAGAAGAGAATCTCTCCTTTGATATATTATTATGATGAGTGATCTATTTCTTTACAGCAAGATGAAGTTGATCCAGCCTATATATTTAAAAAAAACTATTGACTAAGAACTTGTAAATCTTTCAGTAACTGTATTCCATAACTGGGGGGACAGTTACTGCCACTCCCATGCTTGTCTTTCTGCCAAATAATCGCACTAGGCATGGTGCTGAAAATCATTAATTACTGTATATGATAATTAGTAAGTTGAGTAGTAATAGAAATATAGTAATAGTAAAAATAATCAGGTATATGTCTGGCCGTGGTGGCAGTCAGCGAGCCACACTCCCACTAGTGGCAAAGGAAGTGCTGGACGGTCAGCGTAAGATCCCCGCCAACAGAGCCAGAAAAACAGGCTTACCCATGGTGACTGAACGGCCTCCAGGTGAGAGAAACGGAAGCACTTTATTTGAGCATTATTTTATGTCTTGTTTGTTTCTTATAGAAAGCAATGTGTATTTGTATATGTGTTTTTCTGTTGTACCATTTACCCAATTTTACCCTTTTTTTGGAATGACTTATATAGTTTTGTGTTGTAATTTATTAGTGTTGTGCTCTCCATGAATGTTTTGTGTTTACTGTGCTTTTCATTAATAAGATTTGAAAGTGCTTGTGTAGTCTTTGTAGTTATTGTTTCTCATTGATATCATAATATAGTGGGGTTGTCAGTTAATTGTACAGTATTTTAACAATTTTGGAAATCGCTGATGATCTCTATAAAATGTGCCAAGAAACTCGGTTGCTTCAGTAATTGTTAAAGTGCATTCCACCGATAAAAATGTTCCAGATAAATACCTATTTGTGTAATGTATTAATTGTGTGTGTGAAAATCTCTTGAGTTAAAAATGAGCAAGTCAAGTGTTAGGAATAGTAAAGAGAATCTGGACCTATATTCGTCATTTAAGAAATCTGTCATAATCAGCATAATTTGATGACTACTAGTTCTGCCAAACTGAGACACAAAGCAGCATCTACACTGTGTTTGTGGCATAGTCTGGAAGAATAAGTAGTCTCTAATTTGCTGACATCACAGGTCCTGTAACATTCAATCCCGCATTGCAAATTAGTACTATGTAGCTATTATGTGCTGTCTCGGTCATGACTTGCATTAGTTGACAACCCTACTTAATGCAATTATTTTTTTTCCATTGATATGAGTGATGGTCAAGTGAGACTTGTTTTAATTTTTGATAAAATTTTCACTCTGGTATGCATTCTTATATTGTTATTGGTAGAAGATGTGTGTTGAAATGACCAGCATGCTGCTGTACATTTTAGTATTTATTGCTGGGTAGACAGCGTTGCATGCTGTTTTTATATTTTAACTTTTGTATTACTTTACTTTCTAATTTTAACTTTAAATACACTTTCTCCTAAGTTTTATATATTTTTTTACTCATTTTTGTATTTGTTCTTTTTCTTACCCTCCTATATCCTTACCCCTGCCTGCCTCTGATGCCTGCGTGATGCCCTATATCAATTGCTGACTTTGTTCATTGTCATTATTGCTGCTTGCTTGAAAACTGCCCCATTTCACTTGCTTCAAAGGGACATTGATCCCTTCTTTCATATCTTTGTATGCATATTTCTATAATGTGAAAAAATTTTACTTGTTCATATTTTGTCCATCTGTTACATTAATACTTTACTCTATTCCTAATTTCTTTGTATTGCCACTCATAAAATCCTATTGGCGAACTAATTATTAGAGATCAACCCTGAACTAAGATTAGAAGCAGAAGAACGAATGAAACGGCGAGACTTCTTTCCACCAGAATTTCAAAATTTGTACAATAATGCCCTGATAATGAATAGACCAGGCATTACAACAGGCATCCCTCACTCTTTTAGCACAAACTCCAGTGTCATGCCAGGCATCGTGTCAGGCATTCCTCATCCTTCTCCTAAACGCCACCCCTCCAGTCCCTCTCACTGCCAACACTTTGGTGGTTATCCTTCTTGTTCTTCTCCACCTTTGGGCTTACCACTAGCCCATTCTGCAACCTTCTCACAAGCCTGTTCCTTCCCCATATCCTCATCCTGTCCTTCCTCCACCTCCTCTTCTCCCTCCACAACCCCAGGAATAATCTCAGGTATTCCACCTCATAACAACAACAACAACAACAACAATCCTTGGCCAAAACACAGAGAAAGAAAGCGTAAGACTGGCCTACCCACAGTGATGGAAAATAACTGGCTTGTGTCACCTCCAGAAGAAGCAGCTGATTGCACCACAGTGGGTAATTATGACAGGCCTTAGCCATGTTGTGGTGGTTGGACTCGGCAAGTGTGGCCTGTACAGGTGGTGGTGGTGGTGGTGGTATGTTTCTCCAGGTGGCTGGAATGAAGTGGGCCTTACATCTCTCCATGTTTAGAGGTTTTAAGCTAGACTGATCAAGTACTGTAACGAACATGAATGATCAGCTATGAGCTTGTAGAGTACATGATTAACAACAATTTGGAAGGAGTTAGGTGTTAATGATGTTTTCCCCTTCTAGGAAGTTCTTAAAATTTAAATAAAAGGATTTCTTATGATTAGCAAGAGTAGACAACTAAAGTCACATGTTGTACAGGCTTAGTTAAAAGATTGCTCAAAATAAAGTTAATCCTGTAGCTGCTGGAAGTTTCACTAATAAGTAAATTTTCATTATTATCATTATCACATTCATTTTACATCTTTTGTTTCCCATTATCCTGGGGCTGAATGTATGAGTAACTTGGACACAATAAAATGCTATAGTCACATGTGTCAGGTAAAGAGCTATGTTAAATCAGATCATTAATAAAAATTCTTCATCACATGTTAATTGATAAGCTTTAAAAATAAAACTACAGTAGTCCCTCCAATTTTGTGACAATTATGAGGACACTTGGGGCCGCAACATACGAATTAGCAAAATTGAAACAATTAGCCTTTTTGGGAAAATTGAATATGATGGATATCTCGCCGATGGCTAATTTGTCATGATTTTAGTCATTTTTTGCGATAATTACAGTGCTCCTCCAAAGTATGTATCAAGCAGGGGCAAGTGTAGTGAGTGAGGAGTGAGTGTGATGGTTGACAAGTTCAGTTATTACCAATAATCCAGGAGTTTCTACTCGTACAAATAAATTTCCTTAGTTTATATTAATTATTGTTTGTCACTTTCTCTTACAATCACTTGCACTTTTCACCATATCAAATGTCTGTACCAGGATACAGTATGTGCAAAAAGTATGAAAGATGACTGTTTTGAGAAGTTATTCACTATAAAGGGGTTAGGCTTATCACGAGTGTAACAAGCGAGTGAGAGGGTGATATGTAGTGGGATGATTAGTTCAGTTATAACCAAAACTCATTGAAGGCCACTGCACTGCCAGATGTCATGACCCTACCACTCCTCCCCCCTAAAACTAGTGCAGAAACCCACTTTCTTGCGGCCCGACCCGCAAAATTAAAACAATTTTGCAAAATTATGTTTTCGTATTTTCCGCAGTATTTAGGGTCTTGGTCACAAAATTGAAGTTTTGCAAACTTGGAGCATGCAAAATTGGAGGGACTACTGTACTTTGAAACTGTAGTGATAACATTTACAATTCTACTTTTTTGAGCTTCATTCTTTGTGTAAATATATTCAAACATGTATAGGATATCATTGCAGTTTCAAAGCATCATTATACACATATTTCGAGTTTATAGGTCAACAGGTGATGCAGAATTTATGTGGCAGATTTACTTTTGAAATGGAAACATAAGCGTAAAACATCATCATAATGACTCCTCCCCTAATGATGTTAAATATTTTACATACTGTGTGTGTAGTTGTTTGGAAAACAAAGTAACTTTCGGCTGGTTACCAAAGTATTGGTCCTGACATCTATGGCTTAATTTCAAAGCTATTTACGTACAGTACATCTATTTTTGCAGTATATGTTAGAAATTTTGAGGTTAGATGCATTTTCTTAAGAATAAGGAAAGCTGCTATTGAGTACAAGAAGATACTGATAAATTAAGGCTTTCGGATAAGAGTTGACTGTTGTTGAATTGAATTTTACTATACAATTATGTTTTTGAGCACTTAATATATTTAAGGTAATGTATATACTTCCTGTTTGTATTTAAATATTTATTTATTTATTTTCTTATTTAACACTATAACTTTCTGTGCATGGTTGTGCAAAACAATGCTCAGCAGAGCTTAGCTGTTGTTTGCTTGTTTTAAGAGTTTTTTTCCGTTACTATAGAGCATTTTCTTATTTGCACCTTGTTTTCTTGTGATAATAAATATCACTTACACTGAAGGCAATATTTATCTGTTGCTTTCAATAAGTTTTATTTTCTTGGCCACATAACTCTTTATTCAGTGTGTAACAGCCTCAGAGCTTGTGCCTGACTAGCATGTCATGACTCGTGAGTATAGATTCAGTTAATGTTGATGTAAATGATACATTAAATGAAAGTTCTTGTCCAATCTCCAGGCCAGTACTGTATGTACCTACTTGTATTTTTCAGGTATAATATTTCCATCTAATGTGATTGAGAACTTTAAGTTTTGAAAGCTTATATATTTTTTTCATCCACAAACTGACAGTGATCCAGTATTTGAAAAATGCATAGAAATATAGCTTGTGCATAAACCTTTTCATGGCTTGAATCATATTTAACCTCCTTGACTCAGGCAAGCATGTAGTGTATATCCCTACTTTCTTCTCTGGAGTGGTAAATTCCATGTTTAGTACCAGTATACTAGTTACATCACCTTTTCATCATCTTTGATGATTTGTCTTAGCTTGAAGAAAGTCCATTGTACTAAGGAAGTCATTATGATAAAAAATGAGTTTCTTTTTTTCTTAAGGGATGGGGGGGCTCCATGCCCAGGGAAAAACAACATATAGTAGGATTGTTTAAGAGAGACACTGATATTCATGCCCTTGAAGTATTCATTTTCTCCCAAAAGTATTATAAACACAACAAAGCCTTTTCATTGCACTTGGTAAAGAGAGCCATTCTGTGAGTTGCCAAGCTAAAACCGGTTTATTGTAGCACATATTAATTCTTTCACTTGGATCTAGATCTGTGTTGCACTACTGTATTCTTTGCTTCATCCATTACCATTCCTTGCATTTTTGCACTCATTTGCTGTTTCTTACCATCATTATTTGTAAGCCTTCCCAGGTATGGTTGTCCCTCATTCACTCTTTCTCTGACCATACCATTGCAGAGCAACAATATCTTCCAGATCTATGGAGGCTATAAACTGCTTGCAGTCTCTTTTATATACTTTCTTTAGCAATTGCTATTCTCCAGACATTTGATCCACACATCCCCTGACTGTTTGTTATTCATCATCCTTTGTAATCAATTGTAAATTTTAGACTTTGAGAAAAACTGTAAAGCATACATGCAAGGGGGAAAAATGGAATATAGGAAATCATCACTCATTTGAAAGGTGAACAAAAGTACTGAAGAAAAGAGTGAAACTTGTAATCAGTATAGACTATGTTTGTTTTCCTGTCTTTTAGTGAAAGGTAAAAATGTTGACATAAATAGCATTTGACTGTCTTTGATATTTCCCACCTCGTCTATCTCTGGTACAGGACTCAATGAGCATAGTTGTGGTACAGTATATAGTATGGTGCTAGCAAAAGCTAACAGTGGTGGGCACAGGTCACTGAAATGTTAGCTTTGCTTATCCACTAACTAGAAAGTTTAATTTGCTAGACCACTAACATTATATGGCTAAAAACTTAGCAAAAGCTAATGCAGACAGCTAGCTTTTATTATATATTTTTTTATTTTTTTTATATAACAAATCTAAGACCCTTAATAGCAGACCTAGAGAACTGTAATTTTAATACTGTATGATGTAGTTTAAACAGTATTAGTGAGGAGGGTTCAGAAAAAGTAGAGGATGTGTGGACCAGATATTTGCATTAAAATCAATAGTGGAGAAAGATATTGGAAAGGGTAGGAAATTGTATGCTGCCTTCATGGACTTGGAGAAGGCATACAATAGGGTTGATAGGAGAGCTATGACAGAGGTATTGAGAATTTATGGTATTGGGGGTCTTTGCTGAAAGGCATTGATGCCTTTTATGGAGATGTACAAGTGTGTGTGCAGGTAGAGGGTGATCTAAGTGAGAGTTTTAATATTAGTGTAGGGCTGAGACAGGGATGTGTTATGTCACCATGGTGGTTCAATATACAGTATATATATATATATGGATGGTTGTATAAGAGATGAAAGCCAAAGTGAATGGCCTGGGGGTGATGTTGAGGCTGAATGAAGCAAATTGGTCCTTGGTGGCAAATTTATATGCAGATAACACTGTGTTGATGGCTGAGAGTGAAAGGGAGTTACAGAGAGTGGTTGACAAATTTCAGTGTGTGTGTAAATGAAGGAAACTGAAGGTGAATGTTGGTAAAAGTAAAGTGATGGTATTTGAGAGAGCAGAAACTGAAGTGATTGACTTTGCTACACCTTACAGAGTATTAGTACCAACTGGGACTAAATGTGAGTTAACTCTGAGGGGTGAGAGGATGGAGGAAGTGAAAGAGTTTAAGTACCTGGGTACAGTTCTGTGTAAACATGGAAGGAGAAATTAGGGAGAGAGCATTGAGGGGTAGACAGGTCATAGGATCACTGGGAAGGATTATGAAGGGTAGAAGTATGAGTATGGAAGTGGAAAGGGGACTACGAAATAGTATAATCCTGCCAGCACTGACATATGCATTGGAGACATGGAATAGGGCTCATCAGTCTAGAATAGGTGCTGTGGAAATGAGTTATTTGAGAGGAGCATGTGGAGTTTCTAGGTGGGATGGAGAGAAGTCAATTGGTATTGAGGGTGGAGTGGTTGAGAGAGTGAAGCATGATACATTTAGGTGGTCTGGATATATAGAGAGAATGTAAGGTGAGGAAATGAAATTGTGGGACGTGGTGTGAGAGGCAGACCTCCGGTTAGAGGGCAGAACAAAGTGGAAGAGTATGTAAAGGAGAGAAACATGAGGGGCAGAGTAGGGCTTGATCAAGTAAGGAGAGAATGTTGGAACAGGGAGAAGTGGAGACACTTGTGCCGTGGCCACCCCCTTGAAGGGAGTTCCCAGAGGGAACGAGGGGTCAGAGCTATAGATAAATAGGTAGATAAACATAGAGCTTGCCAAAGAGTGTACAGTAGTATACATATATCAGATGATTTTAAGGTGTACAGTATTAATTACACAAATACATTGGTTTGCAATACTGCACATTCAACAAACAGTATTTAGTTCTTTCTTTAATATTTCTGTACAAAAAATATAACATTGATACATAAGGTAGCTGGCCAAAATCAAGTTATCAAGTTATCAAGTATACTGTTTCACAAATAATTTAGTTAACCAATGAGATACTAAATATACATTATTATACAATTACATTCTTTCAATATACAATTACTTTGTTTACTGCAAACAATGTATTTAATATTTTGATAACAAAATTCCACTCACTCCAGCTGGACCGTATGCATTGCTTCTATGTGATGCTGGTTGCCCATCATAAATGTCAGCCTTTCAAATTTGCCAACTGACCGGGAGGCTGTATTGGCTGTTAAGAAATATTTGCCTTTAGAGAATAAGCAGTCAACTGTATCTCTGGATAGGATGGTGGCGTTATCCTTCATTAATAAGCAGGTCAAACAAGACTTGTAATACAAGAATTAGCAAACATAAACTGGTGAAATTAAATTTATAGAAAGCTAATCTATTCACTAATAGTTTCCAAAATTAGCAGAAATGTTAATAAGTTAGTAAAAAAGTTAGCTTCGCTGATCTGTGGTTAGTGGATTAACGAAAATTTGCCCACCACTGAAAGCAAGTTATAGTTGAACTAAAGTGCAGTACAATAAAACCTGTGTTATGATTTTCATAATTGATAAACAAAACATGCCACAATATAATATGAATAAATATGCTTTAGCCTGTAAATTGAGATCGAGCTGCAAATTTGAATAGAAGTAAATGATAATACAGTATATAAGTTTTAAAAAATGAGATGAACCTTATAATGGAATGAATAAGTACATTGATATGGATGAATTTCTATTTAGTTTACTAATTTCCTTAAACCACTGCAGTAAGATAATGACTAGAAAATACTCCAGTGTACTTAATTGATACTGAATTAATGAGATTATTTAATATATTATCAGTTCTCTTCTAAAGTACAGTACTGTATAGTTTAACTAAATGAAATGCTTTTTACTCATCTTCAAATTGAAATTTCACAATTAAATCTCATATATAACTTTTATGTCAGATTTAACTTGATCACTACTTGAACTTTATTCAACAGTATTATAATTTTCTATTATTATAATGATCTAGGATTATGGGAGCATAATTATTATATTAATAATAGTCACTGTTTTTATCATGGCATTTTTAAAAATCAAGGTACTGATGCATTAACATTATTCCAGGTCGAGAGAACTATAAGGATTCCATGTACCTTACCTCTGACCGGTACTCTCCAGGGGGCTCTGTACGACGCGCGTCAGACTCCGCCACTTTCAGCCTTTCCAACATAAACCAAGAATTTCAGAAGCTACAGGTATGGCCCTGCTGGTTTATTGAGGCAAGCAAACTTAACCTGACTTCAGGCCTTTCTAGATTATTGAGACAAGCAAACTTAACCTAACCTAACTTTAGGCCTTTCTAGATTATTGAGACAAGCAAACTTAACCTAATCTAACTTCAGGCCCTTCTGGTGTATTGATACAAGCAAATGTAAGCTAAACCTAGTTATGTTAAGAGAACCAGAAGCTTCAGGTATGGTTCTTTACTTTTAATGAGGCAGTTAACAGGTTTACCCTTTAGATTTACTGGTTTTTATGTGAGGTGGTCTGTCATGACTATTGGTTTTTAGTTGCAAGTTTGCTCAATAAATAGGTTTGAAGATAAGGAGATACAGTATTGTGCTGTCATATAAGTCTCAACTAGCTATTTTAAACATTTGGGCAGCATGAACAATACAGTTTTTTATTTTTTTCCACACTAGAAAGTAACTCTTTGCTAGGGAAATTTTACAGGGAAGGTGTTCTTCCGTGTCATAGAATACATTATGTTTTAATTCCTGTGCTATGACAAAGAAACAATATACAAATACTCAGAAGTGCTTGCGCAGTACAACTTGCATATAATATGTAACTGTATCTGCTTTTGGAAAGGTTTTGTGGATATTGGCATTGGTGTAGCAGCTCAATATCCTGCACTTTATGTACCAGTTTTATAGGCCTGATAAGGTTACTTTGGTATATACTGTAGTTATCTGTATTGCAAAGGCATTTCTGTAAATCTAGACTGTGTCACTCCTGTCTTGTTGGCACACTTTCCATCACTGTTTGAAGGATATATGATTTGCCATATTGATTTTTGACATTTTTATGTAACGGTCATCTCTCTGTATAAGACAATAGATACCATTTTGGTAATTCTGCATTAGCATAATATTGCACATATTTCCTACAGCCAGTGTTTTAGTTAGTCAGAATTGTGTGTGTTAATAAATGTATGTATGCCTCTGATAAATGGGCTCAAAGTATTTTTTAATATAATAAAATTATTCTTAATTTTTTATAGTTTTGAGGACATAATATGATGGTTACAGTACAAGTCAGTAAGTGGTACATATTGTACATGCCACTTTTCATTTCCCGGATCTCCTTTTGTCGGATTTTGGATTTGCAGGACAACGTCTGGGTGTCCGACAGTATGTATGATAAAAAAGTCCTTGCGGTAATTTCAAACTTCCCGGTACCCTGCCTGTGATGCGAACATAAATTATAAACACATTGCCTGCCTTGTGTTGTTCATGTAGACAGAGCATTGCTGTTGTGATAATATTTTGTCTTTTCAAGGACCAAGATAGCTCTACCAACAAAAAAAAGTAGGAAACCAATACATTTGTCCACGGTATAAGTATGGTGCATCAGAGTTGTGGATTGAGCAATATTAACTCATGTTTTTGTTTGCACTTCTGCATATTTATTGTTGTTGCTCTTTTCTCTGACGATTGTAAGTTTAAGAGAAATTGAGATTGGAATAGCACTTAAAACCACCTATTAATTGAACTCTGGAGCCAAAAAAATTATAGTCCACTCAAATATTTAAAAAAAAGAAATATCACTTCTGTTGTGTTACGGATTTCAGTTGCCTGGAACATAAATAATTTTGTTACCGGTAACTTAACCGTTGTGCTTGTTATGTGTGTGGTGCAGAAGCACAGCGGTGTGACGGATGCCGCCACCCAGGCAGAGCTGCAGCGGGGCCATTCTCTCCACCGGATGGGAGCCTCACCAACCCCAGGTGCCCATGGGGGAGGGTCACCTGCACCAGGGACCATCTCCCCCTGTCCAACGTCCATACTTGGGGGTTCCCCGTGTCGGTCCCCGCTGCCGGCATCCCCAAGCCCTCTCCAGACCATACCACTTATATCACCCACCTCGTCACCACCACTACCACCCACAACACCACCATCCATACCAAGTAAGTTCATAACACTTTTGCTGTCAGTATTTTTTATTATTAGTTTTTTAACTATTATATATCTTAAGTTGTAATTTGATATTACTTCAGATGGTCAACTTGATTTCCCATTAGGGTTGGGGGTAAGTTTCACAAAGGTTGCTCAAGATTACCACATTGACTTTAATTATTTGTCATAACCTGTGACAAATTCGCAAGCTTTTATTTGATGATTGATTTAAGGCTTGAATATAGATATATATCTTATTTCAGATTCACCACTTCACACTGGGAGCAGCATAGAGGGCACAGCACTTAGCCTGAGTAGATTGCACCTCCAGCCTCCCTCTTCACCTGCTGGTCCACGCAGCCCATCTCATCGGCAGTCTCCTCCTCTAGCATTGTCTCCACAGCCTTCTTCACCAGTATCACTACTCAATCCAGGAGCACCTTTATCACCTCCTTCTCCTGGCCTTATCCCTCGTTCAGGGCCATCTCCTCCACCCCTTGCCCTTGATTGTATAAGAGAGGAGCCTCCACGAGGTTGTCACATCACCCACCACGTTCCACGGAACATCTACACTTTTGCCCAGAATCCTCAAATATCCATCACAGATGAGAGTGGAGGCCAAATTATTATTGCATCATCATCTGATTCTTCTCCAGATGTATCAGATGATATGGACTCATCTCCCTTTCCTTCTCCTCCCACACCTGACCATGCAAATCTCTTTCCTCACTCTCCTCAGCGGTTATCGAAAGGGCTTAGCTTAGACTCTTCTCCATTACCATGTGTAAGTGATTGTGACACTGAAGGTCCATCTATAACACGAGGAACAGCAGGCATATTTGCATCACGCAGACCTTCTGCTACAGATAATAATAACGTCCATAGAATCCGTAATGAGCGAAATTTGGTACGACAGAATGCCATATCTGGAAACCAGCGACATCCAATGCTAATTACGAGCATGGAATTTAGGCATAGTTTTCCTCCTTTTCACAATGGTGGCACCAGTGAGAGTGACATTGAAATGACAGACGTTAGTCCATCAGGGGTTGGATCGCCTCTTGTTGAGCGGGGAGTGATTGAATTAGAGTTACCCAAAACAGGAAGTGGCTCTTTCCTCTTAACTTTGCCAACCGAGTATTCAGGTATGGCACAAGAAGACTTACTAGGAAATATAAAAAATGTTCTTGAAAGGCGGGCGCCCTCTATTGTTGGGGAGGGGTTACGAGAATGTGGCCTTTCAGTTCGGGACCCAACAGGGGCCCAAGTGGACCTAGAAGTACACGAAGGAACAGCAACAGATTCCCGAGCCCTTAAGATGCGCAGAGTGTCTGGAGATGAGGACCAATACACTCAGCTCTGCCAGCAGTTGATTGATTGTATGACAACCTAACATTCACTGCAATTTTCTGGGGTGTCCTGTGGAGTGTTAGTGTTCATGAATGTTGCAGAATGTGTGTGGATATCAAGAGTATGCGAAAATTCAGAAATAGAAACCCAAATTCGGCTACCTGTACAGAAAGGCTTGTATTCTGGACAACAGCTCTGAAGAACATAAATGGCCTCATTATGTCAGAGCTAGTTTTACCCAATTGCATTATTTGAATATGAAACTTTTGCCATGTGTACTTGAGGCTACAACTTTCTGATTGCAACACTGTCATTACATCATTTATTTGTTGTATAAATAATCATCCATTTCTAATCTCTAAATAGACAGGAATTACACTGAACCATAGTTTTTTTGTTTGTAGTATGTTATATCATAATTCACATAATGTACTCAGCTACCTGTCTGTTTAGTACGTTCTGAGTTATGTTTGTGTATGTATGTTGTTACATTATAGAAATCTATTTCACATTTAGATGTTATGATAGTATTTAAGGATTTCTCAGTGTCTTTCAGGATTTACCGCCATGAATTTCTTTTGTATAATCTAATTAACTATAAATGACATTACTGAATAGTGCTGAAATAATTACATTTTAAGTACATATTATATCTATTTAATTCTCTACAAGTTGCCTTCTGGACTGCATTCCATTGTTGTAATTCTTCTCTACAGTAAAGTTCATGTGTATTATACAGTATGCCAAAAGTATTGAGGAAATATTTCATACAGGCTTTGGAACAGCTTTATACAGATGCACAATTCTGAGTGTCAGTTGTGCCTGGAGGACAAATGTTACTTAGCTTATAACGTCACACACTCATTACACAACAGAGTTTTTGTGGTAAACTTGGCTTGCCTCAATTTTGCAAGTTCATTCCAGTGCTGAAACCAGTCACATTTTATAATGTTTGAGTGAATTAAGTTGCATATTTATTGGGCTAAAATCTAATTAGTATATTTTATACTATTGGAACATGTGTAATACCGTGCATCAAAATATAAAGCATGACAAAATTTTTATCAAATATAATAATCATTCATATATAAATTATCTTCCAGTGAGAGGTCATATTTGTGTACACTTTGTCTGTTACTCTCTTTCATTAACAGTAATTAAAAGAGTAGGGTTGAAAATTTTTGAAAGGGTAAGTGCATTAGCAGCTTTTAGGTATTAAGAGTTAAGTATGGAATGATTAATCCATAATCAGATTTTCGTAGTTAGAGTACACACAAAATATTACTTAGAAGTTATTTGGGGATGTCTCTTCAAAATTATATTGCTTTATATAATCTACAATTCTTATATATTTCAACAACTTTTTGGTGAACCTCATCAAGTGCCAATTGCATATATTGTTTCACACATCTGCAAGTGCACAAACTCATGGCATTGCTGTAAGCTGTTGTTCATCCAGTGCATTCAGTAATGCATTCATTTGTGATGCACTGTATAAAAGATTGTATATTTAATTTCTGGTAAGAGAAATATTAATATGGTATGTAAGAGAAAGTATCTTTGGCATATTCATGGTAACTTGAAAGACTTGGTGCTATTGGTGAGAAATAGAAATAAAAAGTGTAAGTTACATTTGTGCTCACTTGGTCTCTTTATATTGAGTTTATACCTAGCGACTGGTGTAAATTTGAACAAAATTACATGCAAGTGAGTTCCTTGGAGTTGTGGATTTATTTTGTTTTTTCTTCTGTTTATAAGAAATGCAAATGTTAACTTAGGACCTGTACAGAATCGGAAAAAAAATGAAAAATTGTCAGCCATTTTGAATGTCATGTACAGTGCACTCATTGAGTGATACAGATTGTTATTGAAATCTGTGAAGAATGCCAACAACCTTATATATATTTTTATCAAAATAATTTTATGTTGTAGATAATTATGGGGATTGTAATACTGTAGATAAATATATTTATATTTCAAGCAGATTATCAGGTAATTATTTGCTAAAATACTCAAGAATACTGTGCTATGAAAAGTAAATTTCAAGTATAGAATGTACTGTAAATAACACAAATATGTGAGAAAAATATAATGCTGGATGTGGTGATACCTCATTTTGTTAAAAAATAATAATGAAATTGGAATATTGTATATTCAAAGGCTAGTTGCTTAAGTGGCAATTTTGTGAGGAGGTTGTTAAGACCAGTGATACTGAATGACAACAATTAAGGAAACCTTTATATTTGAAGTCCAATTATTTCCAAACCCAGAATATACAATGCATGTTAACATTCCCAGTGGAAAAAAACTGGTAAATCCTATTTCTTATTAAAGTTTTGATATGCGAAGAGGTGCTTTATAGCTAATGTGTGGGGAAGCAAGTTAGCAGTGACTTTGAGGATTATCTTTTTAACAAAGGTAGCACTGCATACAGTATATTGTAACTTGTAATATTCAGGGAAATTTCCTTAATTTTTGTTACAGTTATTAAAAAAAAAATACTTGTGCTGCTTTATCAGTTGAAATGATGGGAAAATAACCTAATCTTGGAAGACAATCAACTGAAATTGGTACTGGACAGAGTAATAGTAATATTGTAGTATAATTTTCACAAATAGTTTTATTGGGCCAATTTTTTTGTGAAATGAAAGAAAATATTGATATTAGTTTGTAAAAGAGTTACATATTTAGAGTGCATAATGGATCATACATTCAAGGATAATGTACAGAAAACTTAGATCTGATGTTAATCTTCCTATTCTTCACTTGCAGTGTAATTTTTAATTGTACTTAAAATGTGTCTACGTGACTAAGTGATATATACTATATATATATATACAGTATATATATATATATATATATATATATATATATACTGTATATAGTTTGAGAGTATAATTTCTTGAGAGTCCATCCATGCAGTATTTTTTGCATATTACATATACTGTGTACTGGTGTGAAGATCTTGACTCTCAGCCTCAAGCTGAGCTGTGCTACATTCTTCCCTTCAGCCACCTTAATTCCTTCACAATTCTTTATGCTCATTGTCTTCTTTCTCTCCAATATTCCAAGCAGCACAAATATGCAGGTATAATGGTTCAGGGTGAAGTATTATGAACATTTTATCTGGCCATATTTACTTTGTTGGTGGATCTGCTGAGGAATTGCTCTTGCTTAACGACAGTACAGTATTAGATATTTCAAACAGATAAAATACATCAGTACAGTACTGCGGCCTGGGTGTTACGGGTTGACTCATTGGATTATAATTAGGTTAGTTTTATGCTATTTGTTTAATTACTGAATGCTAGTTCAGTTTCAATAAATTTATTGAAAACTGTAATATCATATTGGTAAATTGTATACAGTACTTTTTGCCTTTTTCCTCTGGAACAAAGAAACTATTTGACATACATAATCACAAAATAATGTTTAGAAAATTTTATTTTTATAATTTCTGATACATGTTCATCAATATTCTGCTGCATTAAGCTATTTTCATCAGGACATTAGGTAAGGGTATATGAATATTAGTATCCCAAGTACTACATAAAAGTTTCTTGTAATTTAATCTTCTCATTACTTTTGATGATGCCTAAGTAATTTACTTGACTGATCCTTTAACTCACCTGGCTCATTGTTCAGAAAGTTTTAACAAGTAGAAGAAATGTTTTGTAACATGTTTATTTTAAAGATATTTTCAGGAAACATTTTTTCATGGAATTAAATAATAATGGTATTCTGTGATGAACCCAACACTGATAAAGAGGGTGTTCTATTTGTGTTGTCAAGGGAACTACCTGGAAAGAGGCATTATGAGACCCATGTATTTCTGTGTTGATAAAGAAAGACTAAGAAGTGGATAGTACCTAAGGCCCCATTTTTTCCGTACGATTCCAGTAATTGTTGATCAGAAGTGGGGTTACTTTATCTGTATGACGTTGGCTAGGATTAGAATTAAAAGTCATCGCTTCTCTTGCACTATACAGGACCTCTGAGCTGGAAGCCATCTTTTGCTTTCATTTCTCCCTGCTGCTTGTGGCTCAGGCATTGTCTGAACTGTTTGGAGTGTGAAAAGATGCACAAATTTGTGGTAATGACTGGGGTCTCCTGCCTTCTCCAGGCTTGCCCAAGGGAACCACCACTACAGCTAGAGCAGTCTTTCACTTGTACTTGCTGCAGAGCCTGGACCATTATAGTCTGCAAATCAATTGCTGTAAATATTGTGATGAAGTCTAAGATACTATATATATAAGCCTAACAGAATTTGGTTAACCATACTGAAGTTGGCTATACCAGGCAGTATCTGCAGAAAGCATAATTGAAATGCTGGCTCATAGTGAGTTCATTCCACCTCGTTATTATACCATTTCTTATGCTCACTGATATGTAAATACTTTAAAGAAATCTATTTAAACTATAAATCTGTGATTTTATTATCTTCAAGAGTCAAAATATATAAATATATCAAAGACATGGTTTGTATTGATATCCATCAATTATTAGTGAGACATATGTTTATCCATTTTTCATTATGAAGTGTATTAATTACAGTTGTTTTTGTTGTTGAAGTTCCTCAAGCTGTCTGGCGGAACAGCCCCGAGCTCCTGAGGAAGGCAATGGCCCGAACCAGGCTCTCCCACAGTGCCCTCAGAGAGTGTATGTTGTGTTGTTGGCGAGTGTCGTTGTATGTATTGCAGTCTTCCATAATGTACTTAATAAAGAAGAAGGTTCTGTGTTGTATCCTGGACAGGTATGAACTATGATTCCATTCAGCTTCTTCTGATAATGTCAGAAGGGCCGGGTGGTATTATAGCCACACCACAGCCTGGCCAGGTGGACTCTGTCCTCACAAGGAAGGGAGAATTCAAATGGGTGGAATTAATTACAGTATTTTACAGTACTGTAATTTTAGATCCTTGAGACCAAAAAGTGTCCATCTGTTTTACATGATAACAAATTATTGCCTATTCCCGCATATCCAAATTTCCTATTGTATTCTGCTACCATTGCTCTCCTCACTTTAAGTCAGGGTTGGGCAACCTTTTGATGCCTCAGGCCGGATGAGATCATTACGATAAGTCTGCGGGCCACAGGTCAAGTGAAATGCCAAATATATATACAGTATTTCCTTTCCAAAAATAAATTACGGTACTCTATAAGAAATTAGGAATTCCTGTTTAAATATGTGATACATGTAATTATTTCCTTACATAACAAAGAACAATTAATATAAATTAACAAACTAAGCATTAAAATGCTTGAAATCGCCCGTTAGCACCTTGACTTCAACAAAACTTACGAAACTGACAGAATTACCATACCAATACCCATTTTGCCTTAACCCATCTCAACTGCTGTACACAATACTGTACTGTACAAGCAAAGTTAAATTAACACTTCAAAGTTCTGAATGGACAGAGGTTAGGAAGACATTGTACAGTATTAACAAAAGCATACTGGCTCTTATAGAGGGAATCAGGGATAGTGTTACATTATGGAGGTTTATTCAGTGAGGCTGATTACATAATATGAAAATTAACTACGAAAAATATGACTGGACACATTTGCAGATAAAGCTGGTACTGTAATTGATGATTATCATTGGCAGAATAGGAAATGGAATATGACTAGTGTAGTATTCTATGCTTATATCTCTATATGCCAGCAAAGATGTGTGCAGTAGCCTACGTTAAGTAATGGTTTGGGTTTGAGTGCCCCTTCTGATCCATACCATTTCCTATCCTCTGGCTATCCATTTTTTTTCCTTTATATTCCTTCATGCTGCTGACCCTCTATCCTCTCTGACATCTCCTCCTCCTCTGTGACTATTAAAGTTTTTCTAGTATAACAGATCCCTATAATTTCCCTATACTGTATTGTGCTGTTTTTCCAATACCTATACAGTACTGGAGAGTGGATATCATTAAGGGACCCAGTGATCGATGTAGTCAGAAAATTGGAGGTAAACGAGTCCTTCAAATAATGCCACGAAACACAGACACTTACAGTATAATGTAAGGAGTTTGTTTGTTTCGTGGCATGGTCAAGAGGAATCGAAAGTCTCCAAGTTTCATACATGATCACAAAATCCCTCCAAACTATTCCAGGCAACAGAATACCATTATTTCTCTTCAACTGGGTCTGCTGTTTCCTGGCATACTTTGGAGGAATCAAGGCGCTCCAATCTATGAAAAGCATACTATCCTCTTAAATTATACGTCATATTTAAATTTTCCGCTTCTTGTCACAATCAGCTGAGTGCCATAACAGCTGACTGGTGTTGCCATATTTAGGGTTTAGGCTACAGCTGTGATATTCTTACTTGTATTAAACTGTATATTAGATATTAGTGGGGGGAATTCTAATAAATCATCACTCTTGTTTGGTTGAGAGAAACATGATATAAGTAGCGATGCCCCTTCAAACCTTTCATTACTGCTTTATTAGTATTTTTATTTTATTTTTTTATTTTTATTTTGTCCCCAAGAGCTCAGCAGGGTGAAATGAGATGCCAGATAGGTAATATCACACACTGGTTTATTCAGAACTTAATCGCTTCCGAAGCTTTCATGACTTAACCTTAACACCAATTGAGTTAAAAAGACCACCTAATACATCTACATAATTAATAAATATGTATATAAGAAGAGATCAGGCAGCAGCCCTTGTGGTGTGTATGGGGTTGGGGGGGAGGGGGGTGCCATTGTTGATTCATGCATTTATTACTTTATTATTATTATTAACACCAATCGAGTTAAAAATACCACCTAATACATCAATATAAATGTAAAAATATATATAAAACAGCCCTCAGAAGAGAAAAAAAGGAGGCGGGTAGTGGAGGGACAGAAGTAGTAAAGACAGCAGGGGGCCGGGGGGTGCCATTGATTCATACTGTCATTATTATTATCATTATTACACCTCTGTTTTAGTATTATAATGGCCAGCAGATTACACTAGCCTCCAAAATGAGTCCCTCTACACGTGTACAATGGGAAGCTGCTCACTGTGATAAAGGTAATACTAAAATAATAAGCTTTATTTAATATTATAATTATACACCTCGGGATTTCTTTTTTTTTTACCTTTCAACATTTATGTATGTATTTATTTATTTATTTATGTATGCACACACGTATTGAAATAATTTATATACATTGAAATTTTGTCCTCAGTAATGTTGTAGATTATTTAAGCCCAATAAATAATGGAAAAGAGTGTGTGTGTGTGTGTGTGTGTGTGTGTTAGGGTATTGAAGAGAAACCACAAATAGAAATAAATTGTAACTTAGCTTGATTTGAGTGCCACTTATCCTACTAGTATATCTGTATAAAAAGGTCCACGTATTAAACCTTTACAATTTGTGTATATTTCACAAGGAGACAATGTTAATATGTTCATGTGTAATTAATTTAAGAGGAGATTGCACTTATTTTGGTTATAATAGCATATCGAAAATTTCAGGTCTCCAGAGCCTAAGTTCAGTGTTTTCCTGCCATTGTAAACATTGACTTATTTTTTTATATGTATCATTTCATTCTTTTGTAATTCTTTTTATTATGGGGTGTTTGTGTTATTCTGATGCTGACTTATTCTTTTATAAATATCTTATCGATGTCTTAATTCTTTGTTATGATAGAGATTCTGTGTTATTGGTATGTGTCTCGTATGTTATTACAATAAGGTATAATTTTCAATTTAGGTTTTTACATTTTACAACAACCATTATAATATTATCATGTATTTTCCTCATTATATACCTTTTCCCTTCTTGTATTTCAGATAAATGTAACACCAACTCATGTATCATATATTTGGATAATTATTTACCTCTTCTTTTTTATATTTCAGATGAATATGACACCAGCAGTATTTATTTAAGTAAAAAAAAACCACTAGACTAAGTACAGTACAAACTCCATACCCAGACAGTAAATGTATTGAGAATAATTTGCGATGGATAGGATAAGTGACTCTCTTGACCTCCTGGTGGGTCAAGACTCCCCCGACAGTCCTCACGCTAACGTCAACCCGGCACTACAAGGGGTCGACTCAGAAACCAGCAGTGGGCACGCCTCACCAACTTCCAGTACGTGAGGGATGATCATCCTCTCTTCTTCCTTTTGATCAAAATGTGATGTACTGTACAGTACTATGAATTCTTTTATTTGCTGGTTAGGCTTCCCTAAATTCGATAATTACTGTTTTGTATGATATGTATTTGCATAGAATTTTAAACTTCACTTGTTATGTAATGCCAGCAAACAGAATACACCTGATTTCTCCATACAATTCCATGGAACAGACTACAGTTCAGTATACGAGGTCTGTTTTGATGGCAAAGATTGGAGGAATTTTGTGTAATGGCCTCTGTAACACCATGAGGTTTTTAACCCTTTAATGTTGTAAAGGGTTATGGCCAGGTATTGTATTGTATACGTGTGTTTCTGTCATATATCCGGTACCACAGATGACCAGCCACCGTCCACTGCGCCTGAGCCACGTGTGCCTCCCATCCCTGAGGCACCCACTCCAGAGGCACCCACTGCTGACCTCAACACTTCCCAAACACCCACCCCAAGACTGAATACTCCAGAAATGATTTCTCCTGAGCCAACAACTACACATAATGACACTGTAGATACCAACTGCCAAGAAACTTCAGAGCAAGGTTTGAAACTAAGCTTTCTTCATATTAAGGTATATTCTATGTAGAATTACTGTAATTATATCCACTAATGTACAAAATTTAGTTCATAACTGACGCTATCAAGTTCTTCATACCTTACAGATGATGAGTATGAAGGAAGCGGCAGTAAAGTTGGTGATGGTGGCTCTGACTCCTTTAATAATCCTCCTCCACCACCCCAGTTCATGAGTCACAGTCGGGGAGCCAGCCAAGCCTCCTGTGAAGCTTCCATGGGCCGCCTCTCAGGTAAGGATTTATCTGTAGATAGTATGATAAGTATTCTCCTGAGTTGTATGGGTATGGACTGAATAGGATATTGTGATGTGTGGTGCTTCCTTGTGTCACATCTTAATTTGGAGCATTTAATACTGTAATTGAATAACTGAACCTTATTATAGTATCTGAAACTTGAAATTTCTCAGCAGAATTTGGGGTACAGTACTGGTAGACTTTTGTCCCGACCCTCTCTTCCCCAGGCAGGCAGGGTATACAGTAAAAGGGAGGGAAGGAATAGCCTGAACTGAAAATATTGAATTATGTTTATACTAAGTACTTTACAGCTTTCAATCAGAAATAATGGTGCATTATTTCATTACCATACTGTACAGTGATATATGAGGGAACAGATTATTATTAGTGAAGAGAAAGTGTAAATGAAAATGACCTTGGTACCATACTTTTACCAATAGATAGTGGCTTATCTTATTGATAATCAGTATAACCTTCTCAGACAGATGTTATTTCATCTTGAAGATGTACTGTATTTAATTTCAGTGGTTTTTGACATACGTGTCAGTCACCTTTGTTTCATGAGTACCAAGTTTATTATTGTTTTCTGTATATAGCGTAAGGTAAGGAGTTCAGCGAAATGGCCTGCGTTTTTTTGTGTACAGTATTTCCTTTGTAAGAAGGTTTGTTTGTTTATATTTTTGTATATTTTCTGATTACAGTACAATATTAGACTTTACAACCTGTATGGGGATGATGCTTAGCCTTGTATATATATTGTTTTTTAATCCTCAGCCATGGAGAAGGATTGTGGTCTCTGAACACTCTTGTTATTGCTTTGTTTTCATAAATGTAATCAAGAAATGAAATATTGAAATCAGATATTAGTGGAAGAGAAGAAAAGTATATCATATTAAAATTTTATTATTGTATTTCAGTAGTGGCATTGACATTGAAAGTAAAATGAAGTGTAGGATGTGAGTTTTACTGTTGAGAGCAAATTGATAATTTATGCTGATAAGAAAAGAGTTACCAAGTACTGTACTGTACTCTGGATGTTATCTTTACTTGTTGCACAATTGAGGATTATTGCTCAGATTATGACATCTTTGCATGTAAATATATTTTTTTAATACAGTACATTGAATTTGCTGAATCATTGGATAATTGTCTAGCATGTGACTTTTTGTAACTACTGTATATGTAATGAATAATTAATACAGAACGTATTTTTTTCGTATTTATTTGTGAAATACAAAAATCAAGGCGTATTTCTGATGTGTAGATGATCTGTGGCTGGGAGTGTTTCTTCATTACAGAAGAAAGATTTCCACTTGTTGAAGCCATTTTTCAATAATAAATGTTTGTAATAATAGAGGTAGGCCAAGACAAAGCCCACCACAAGTTCACCATACATTCGAAAGTGACGCTCACTCACAAGGGCCGAATACAGGATAAACTCTTTGTCTCGTACGCGCTACTCTTACCCTCTCACACAAGAACCCGGTGGGTAGCTAGCCAGTTAGCCTAATGGGAGGAGTTTAGTCCATGATGTCAGTACACAAGATGACTAACGATCATGACACCCTTTTTAAAGTTGTCATGTATCGATATCTTTTGGAAAATGTTCCGAAATGTCGAATTATTATCAGAATGGGACTTTTTTTTTTTAAGTGCCGTAAAATTGGATGTGCCGAAACGTTGGATGCCGAATGACTGGACTTTTACTGTATACAGTATTTCTATTACAGTACAGTGCAGTAGTGACAGAGGTAGGCTGTATAATGTTGTAGAGTTCATGTATTTTGTGGCTGAAGGATATGGTAAGTTTGATATCTTTTTAGATGTTAGAACTCAACACACATTATAAGGGGATTTTATGGATTTTATGGATAAATAGAAAAAAATAATTTTGTTTAGAAAGGTTGTCTGATTGTACATTACAGGACGTGAGAATAGTCACAGCCGGGGAGCGAGCACAGATGGTTCACTCATGGATGGCTACACTTCCTCAATCATTGATAGTAGGAGAGGCACCTACAGTGAAGCTGGTACTCTCCCAATAGGTAAAGTCAATCCTTACACATGATCATAATGCCATAAACTGTACTGCCATATATAATTTTTTTTTTTTTTTGTAACTGTAACCTTTTCGGCATTGTGACAACTATTTAACATAAAATTATGTAGGACGCAACCAAAACTGCAACAATGTAACGGGAAAGGAACCAAAAGTAGAGTATGGGGTCATTGAAGTGGAAAGCCACAACCTACTTTGGGTTCATCTCCTGGTGAATTATTTAGTATCTTGGCAATTTAACCTGTCTAATCCCAGGCAATTCATCAGTCTTAATATTGAGGACATTTTGCATCTTCTAATGAAAGCTTACACAAGACAAAATAATTTTACCATTACTTATTTCTTAGGATCAACAATAATAGAAGAAAATGGCTGGGATAGAGAAGCTGATGAGAAAAAGCTCTCTCCTGTTGAATCTGAAGTCAAGTATGTGGACAAGTTTCTGTCATCATGTAACTGCTGTAAATCTCTACTGGGAAGCAATCACCAACTGCCTGAACACCCAACTGTTCCAGACCTCATCCGTTACTCCCTCACATGTCCTCCTCATGGCTGGGTAAGATTTTATAGGCACAAGTGAATGCATCTGATAGTTACATTAAAGCCAGCTCTAATTACACAACACACATATGCATAGAAATATTACCAATACCACTTAAATCTTTACCCAATAATAACTTCTCAACACAACAAATTTTACTGTGCTACATAAACTCCCTCTGGAGGTTCTCCTCAGAGCATGAATAGGCAGACCCCCTGTAAATCCTTGCCAAGTATGGTGCAGAAAATTTTATTATTTTTTATTGGCCAACCTTTGAGGGAAGTTACTGTTTAGGAGCAAGGCATCTGTCCATATGAATATACAGTATAATATTTCCTACTCTGTACCTGTATTGCATCCACTGTGATGTATTGTCAGGTTGGGAAATGGCTGCTGTGGGTTGTGATGAGCCTGGCAGCATGGGGCTGTTTAGTGTCCATCTTGGGAGCTACAGCACTCCCTGGAGGTAACATATTTAGTCTGATGGTGTTGTATGCGGCCGCTCTGGCTGGGGCGGCTGGCATGGGCCATGTGGGACTGCCTCCTCTCCTGGGCAGCTTGGTGGTGGGCATCCTCCTCAGCAGTGTTCCGGGTATCAATACTGTGGGACATTCTGTTGATGTCCACTGGTCCTCTACTCTCAGGTATCACATTGATGTAGACTGTTGATAGCTTATTACATCCCTGGTCTTGGAGCTCCCCCACCCCATGGAATAATAAAAATGATTTATTGATGATGAATTATGATTATATATGTGTCATAATTACTAGAGCTGTATTTCTCTATATATATGTATTAGTTTTCATTATTAATGATTAGTATGGCAATACTTATATTACAGGAGCTGTGCACTGGTGATAATATTAATTCGTGCTGGTCTTGGGCTGGACCCAGTGGCCCTAAGAAAGCTGAATTGTGTGGTGTTACGCCTGGCCTTCCTTCCATGTTTGGTGGAGACTATATCTGCTGCAGTTGTGTCACACTTTGTACTTGCCCTTCCTTGGCTATGGAGCTTCATGCTTGGGTCTGTACTAAATCATAAAGTGATATCTTTTAATAGCATTGTGAACTGAGTCATTGGAAAGATATACCAGCTCTTTCCTACAGGTTTATCCTCATGGTCTTTGTGTGTGATAAATAAAAATATGAGTAGGGTAGATTAATAAACAAGAAACTGAGAAATTTTAACAAAACTTCTTTGAGTTCCAAAAAAGTTAATTAAATCTTCAGTTATAGATTTTCCTTTCAATAAAAAAGTCAAATGAGTGCTTATATTTGTCAGGTTCATCGTGGCGGCGGTATCTCCAGCTGTGGTAGTGCCATGCCTGCTGCAGCTGGGTGAAGAGGGATATGGTGTAGAGGAAGGTATACCCACACTTGTTATTGCTGCTGCCAGTCTTGATGATGTCCTCGCCATCACCGGCTTCAGTGTCATGCTCACACTTACCTTCTCTAAGGGTATGATACTCTAACTTTGCTGTATATTTATCATTTATTTATTACTCATTGTTAACAATATGGTAATAAGTTTAGATAACAGTACAGCACATTTAATTTAATATTGATATTAAATGTAATGAATTTGTTAACTATTTGTAGGCTCCTTATACTGGACCATAAGCAAAGGCCCTGTTGAGATCGTACTTGGTCTGCTGTACGGTCTAGTGTTTGGTGTACTGTGCTGGTATCTGCCACACAAGAAGAAGAAGTACAGACCGATCTACAAGTTCATTATCATGTTTGTCCTTGGATCCCTGGCTATGTTTGGTAGTCAAAAGGTAAGGAAGAACTAGTGCTATATTGTGTAAATTTAACGTTTTGGGAAGATGTCAGAGCTAGAGAGAGAGAAATACCTTACCCTGGCGGTCGGAGGCCCCCAGACTCTCTGGTCCAGTAAGCTCTGGTCCCATCTCCCTGAGATGTGGTTCGGTAGCCCAAGCATATAGGGCCAGCCCCTCCTTTATTTTAATTTGTTTTTTCACTGCGACCAGAGTGTATCGGGGGTCTATGAGGCAGGAGGTCATTTTGCCCCAGGAGAACAACAACAAAAACAAATTATGTTTCTTTTAATGTACCTTCCTTTATTACTACAATACTGTATACAATATAGCTCTTCAAAAATATATACCATATTAATAAGATAATGAGATGCTACATATAAGATTATTGCATATTCTGATCAAATCACAATCACACTACCTGTACAAATATTTTGTGTGTATTTAGGTTAACTTGGAGAGTTCTGGACCAATAGGAGTGCTGAGTCTGGCTTTTGTTGCTGGGCTTGGCTGGAGGCGGCCTGAGAACACTGTAAGTTATTAATTTGTAATGTGAATAATGTTATACATTATCAAGGAATGCATAAGAAAATAATCTAAAAAATCCTCTTCACTCTCAGTCTTAGATGTTATAGTGTTTCCCTTACAGTCAGTTAGTCATCATATCCATGTCTTGTATCCACAGGACTCTGAAGTTGGCAACTACTACCGGCAAGTGTGGCAGTTGATCCAGCCAATGCTCTTTGTTCTTATTGGTGCAGAGATTGATGTAAGAATGCCATCACTAACATTTTTCAGTTTTGTCATTGTTACCTATATAATACTCCTCCCAGATTGTGTATAAAAAAGCATTATTAACTCTTGTTGGACAGAAATTCACAAGGATTAGCATTTTCACTTTTGTGTTGTTTCATCCCAGCACTTGGTGATGTTGCCTCTAAAACATGAACATTACCATTATTGTTTGCAGTCTTTATTATTTTTAGAACATATTTAAACATTTTCAGGATATTGGCTAAAATGAAGGTTCCCCTGTTTCTGACATATGTCTAGCTTGGAACTCTGGAGGTGAGCACCATTGGTTGGGGTCTGGTCACTCTAGCCGTGTGCTTGAGTCTACGGGTAGCAACGTCCTTCCTTGTGGTGGCAGGCGGCAACTTCAGCGTGTGGGAGCGACTCTTTATTGCCATTGCTTGGCTTCCTAAGGCTACTGTTCAAGTGTGTACTGTGAAGTATTTTAACTAATTGAAAGTATGATTAAAGATAGTCAATATTGCATTACTTGTAGGTATACTTTCCTTGTGGATTCCATATCACAAGCTCAGGACTTCTATTGTACTTAGCAAGGGATAACTGTACAGTAGTAGAAAAGTAATAAAACCTTCCTCATTGGATATACAGACAGGCAGTGGTAGAGGCCACTGACTGAAGAGGGTGCCAATAATCCCTGAAATTGTTCAAAATAATAATTTCATCAACCATTGTGTTGTGTTTTAATACTACCATTAGTGTTCATGACATTGTGACTTGCTGACTTTAATGTATATTCTTCAAAATACAATAATAAAAGGTTCAAATCATACTCATGTGCTTTGTTTTACAGGCTGCTATTGGATCTGAGGCTCTGGACTATGTTCGGCAGTATAAGGGTTCAGATGAGGATATAGCAAGAGGGTTGCAGGTAAGTGTTTCCTGGTAGATGTCATCAATGTCATCCTATTTTTCTCGATATACAGTATAGTATTATAACAAAAATATTGTTGGTTAAGCATTCTTCAATGATTTGTTCAAGAATTTAGTACAATGCTTCTATTTTAGTACAATACTACAACGCCATTATGTCAACCCTCAGGTTGTAACGATAGCAGTGATGGTGATCCTGGTGACAGCACCAGCTGGAGCTGCAGCAATAAAACTTACAGCTCCCAGGTTCCTAAAGAGAAAAACACCCAGTACAGCTTCCTCAAATGACCCAGAATCATCAGTTTAAGGTAGTATTAAGGTAAGAAGAACTTATCAAAGTAGTGACTGGTACTTAGATGATCAGGGATATAAAACAGATATTAAGCAGGGTTGGGTTGTTGTTGTTGGGTGAATAATATTCTTAAGTCCTGTATTTGCAGTTTTATATTGTTGATGTTTGCATAGGCTTATAGGATTCACAATGTGTATACAGGATTGTAGTTTTTATCAGAAATGAATATGGCTTTGCACTTCCTTGTACTAGAATAAAAAAAAAATGTTTTATATTGTATACTTCCATATTTATTATAAATTATATACTGTAGTTTCAGTTATATTTATATAAAAATTTATGCCAGCACAGTATTATCAATGGTTTATTCTAAGTAAGGGGTAATCATTACTGTATTTTCTTTGATATTAGAAGGGACACTTCCCATAGGAATAAATAAAGTAAGATGTGCAATGTGAGTTACAAGAAATACTTATTTGCATTGAAAGTATCTGAATGTTATCTGAATATTCTGTCGATCATTTGTAAATTTAGGATCTGTTTACAATTTTGTTACCTGGCATTAAACAGCAATAATACTGAATAATTATATGCAGTTGTGGACAGTAATTTTAAAATTTTCTGAGATCTTACCCTGAGAACTACAGCAGGTATCACATGACCTTGATCACCCAGTCACTCACTTCAGTGGCTTATGGGTCTATTGTGCCATGATTGCCATTACCAGTCTTCATCACACCTTTTTTTGCATTTCCCCACCACACCTTCAAGACTTGGTTGGGTTGATAGTTTCAGTAACCCAGGAAACTTTACCTGACACAAACATGCTTTCAAAGTTGCAGGAGGTTTTCTTATGCCAGCCAGCCTGGTCATGCCTCAATCACTGCTGCTGTCTTCCCACACTTCTACCATGAACTTTTATTTACTCTCGGTATACAGAGGAGTAGGGGTGTTTTGCCCCAATTTCTTACAAGTTTTTTAGTGCAAATATTTTTTCTCTGATCTATTCACATGGTATAAAGGCTGTTATGTTTTAGTGTATTAATGTAAATGCAAGTTTTATGAAATTCTCTTACCCAACTTCTTGTAATAATACTGTACTATTTTCTGTGGGTGGGAATTTCTTTCATCTATCTATCTATCTATCTATAGCTCTGACGCCTCGTTCCCTCCGGGAACTCCCTCTAAGGGGGTGGCCATGGCAGAAGTGTCTCCAGTTTTCCCTGTTCCAACACTCCCTCCTTACTTGTTCAAACCCTCCTCTGACCCTTACGCTTCTCTCCTTCACACACTCCTCCACTCTGTATTGCCATCTAACGGCGGTCTGCCTCTCACACCACGTCCCACAACTTCACTTCCATACTCCCCTCTTCACCTCCATACTCACACTTCTACCCTTCATAATCTTTCCCAATGATCCCATGACCTGTCTACCCTTCACTGCTCTCTCCCTAATTTCTCCTTCCATACTTCCATGTTTACACATAACTGTACCCAGGTACTTAAACTCCTTCATTTCTTTCATAATAAAATTATTAAGACTTACTTTTGCATCTATGTGGTAGACAGTCCAAGAAGAGAGCAGGTTGTTGCCATTAAGTTGTTTTGTATACTGTACTGGTTTTATCACTGTCTAGACACTAGTCCAAAAATGTGGTGCCTTGTAATTGTGTGTAGCTTGCCTTGTCCTTCCGCCTCACTGCCACCACTCTGTTCTTCCAGGACCTGTATCATCATCCTGTCTGCCTTATTTACTGTCAGACGCAGAGAAATGTTATGGGTTATTTGTTGACGATGGCCAGTACAGTATAGTATCTACATCTCCACAGACACTACCCAAAGCCATTGTCCCTTTCTTTGTCAGTACCCAGCCCATGACTTTTCTTGCATCTGACCTTTGCATTCAAATACAGTAGTTGCATTACAGTCATACCTCACTAACACACAAATTTTCCTCCACAACCCTGCTGAATGTAATATTAATGGCACCATAAAAGTGGCAAGAAAATCAATCTCTACCCCCCTTAGTACAAATATTCGTGTTATTTGAGATTTTCCACCGCTGTAGAAAATTATCCCATCTGCAAAATCATACAGTGTTAAACGAAAATTGCAAACCCAGAGTGCATGTTAACTAAGGTGTGACTGTATATCATTGTATTTACATTATGAGAGATACTGTACACCATTTCACATAAAATCAGGTCTGACAGTTTAACAAAATTAAATGACAGTCAACCTGTGGCTTTGATGCTTGACATAAATGTTATGACAATGTCATGTAAGGATTTGACACTACAATAGTGATGTATCAGATATTTGCATCCACGGAGTATCCGCATATTCCAATAATCTGCATCCTCATCCACATCCTTATTAACAATGCATGTAATATCTGCATCAGCATTGGCAATGCAAGCAAAATCCGCATCCGCGGTTTGAGAATGAGAAAGTGAGGATATTATTCAGCATACTGTACTGACTTACTGGGCATAGTGCATACTGCAGATAATTCCTATGATATTCTGAATATATTTCTGAAAAAAAAAAAAAAAATCTATGTGTATGAATGGGATTTACCATTATATTATTAGCGTGGAATTTTAAATAAAATCACGACTAGCATTCTGGTAACACATAAGTAGAACTTATGTGGCTCAAATTCCTCTTTCATAACTGAAAAATGCACATTTTAAAAACTTTAAATAATTCGCATCCGCATCTGTGAAGAAATGACCATCAGACATCCATATCTGCAAATACACTGTACTGTTTTCTCATGTCCTCATCTGCATCCACATCCGCAGATTTTAAAAGTTGATATCCACATTCTTAGACATCCGATACATCACTACACTACAGTATACTGTAACTAAAATAATTTGACATATAATTTTACCACATGAAAAATAATCTGTCAAACTATTTTACTATAGTTTCAATTCCTTGCATGACATTGTCATGTCAAGCATCAAAGCCACAGTGAACTGTAATTTAATTTTGTTAAACTTTCATACCTGATAATTTATGTAGAATAGTGTATTGCACCTTTCCTTTCTTTGTATTGGACTTGAGTAAGATATTGGTAAACTCTAAACAGCTATCATTCAGCTGAGGAATGATTTCATCACGTTTTCAAAGTTGTTAATCCAGCATTTTACTCAAATATATACTGTACAGCGGTAATGTAGCATGTCATGTTTTTCATGTCTTGATAAATTGGCTCAAAGATTTAGTGGAAAGAAGGTGCATCATGTTCCATCCATGTTAAGGTTTATTTTGTTGTGGTATTGAAAGAGTAACCAAATGTAAACAGACCAATAGTAATTGTATTTTAGCAATTATATAAAGCCACCTGTAATATACCTACTGATATGGTGGACTCTAAATATTGTATTGATGTTGGGTAAATGGTCCTCAGAGGCTGTTTGACTTGAGGTTTCTGTAAGACTTTGAGTTTGTCTACCTTTCTCTACCATAAATAGTGCAATATCTCTATCAACTATATTAAGCCCTTTATAGCATTATTGTATTCTTCAGTCTTTTCCACAAATTGAGTACTGCAGTGGAGGAACATGGTAAGGGACACAAGGGTATAATTTCTTACCTAATAATTTACCCATATCATAGGCAGCGTGTTGCCCTGTTAAATTGATTGAGCTATGTCATTCCTGAAAATATAGACTTTTGGTACTGTACTTTGTTCCTTACCTCCTTCCACTTAGCATTTTATTTGTGCTGCTTTGGTTTGTGTGTAAGAAATTTCATGGGGAAGGTGATGCTGTTGCTGAAAACTCTATAGACAGACCACAGTGCCATTATTTCAGTCATTGTAAACTCATAAGTTTCTTGATATTAGTTATTGCTTATGGTGAAATTTGGTAACCTTCATTACTAAACAGACAGAGCTAAGTATTTCTTAAATGTTAGATTCACTGCCAATGTGATTACCTGCTCTTCACCCAGCAGTGAAAACAGACTTGAAATATTCATTATCCATGGCTTATATTATATATGCCAAAGTTGGTGGATGCCACCAAGTGCAAGGTATGGTGTTCTGAAGCTTCTTTACGACACAGTAGTATTGGACTACAGTATACTGTAGTAAAATTAGTATGATATTCAGTCTTGTTACTTAATTAATGGCCATTAGCTATGCTTGCTATACTGTATGCTATTATTTCAAGAAACAATATTTTATAGCTATTTATTGTTAAATAATTATGTACTGTACTTAAGAGTACTGTACACTAATATTTAAAGCACAGCAGAGAGTAAAGTGCCATATTTGCTTGTACTTAATCACTTTTCATTCCCTGAATTGATGCAGGTTTTATACAGAGTACTTGATTAGGTCAAAGTACTTAAGCTAAATAATTAGGCTAGAAGTACTATGTAGAGTATAGTAATTTCTCAGGTTTGGGTGCCCAAAGCAAGTAAAGTCATATACCAGATGATGATAATGACTCCAAACACAACATACAGCCATCATTCTGGTTGTTGACATAACCTGGCCTCTGACTTTGCTTGCATGTGTTCTTTATGTCTGTTGCCAGAAACTTGATTTGAATTAGAGTGATGTGCTAAATATCAAATAAATTATACAGTTAGGTTATACACAGTGCTGACTTTAATGTACTGTACACTAAATTCCTGTAAATTAAGCTGAACAAATTGCTGTATATATTGTTGTGCAAGAATTATCTTTTTAGATTTAACAATAAGAAACAAACATTAATGCTTAAGCTGAGTTATAGAACAATGTTTATATTTTATATTGCTGTTGTGTGATCGATCCTCTGCAGCTCTTTTCAGAGTACAGTACTGTCCTCTTATTTAAATAATAGACAAATAGTATCTTGAAAATTCGACTGGGATTGGTGGATGGTAATGATATAAGATTGTCTAAAGACACAAGTTTATTCCCTCTGTCTTTGATCTGAAGTACTTCCAATGGCTGATGCTTCCCTCCAAACAACTTAATCGCTAACTATAACTTAGAGAACCCTCATTAAGTTGGAACAATAGGGGTTCTAGCCCTTATGACTTATTAAAATTTATGAAATGATAGTGTTCTTTGGGGCACTACTATGATCATTTTAATGTAGTTTGTAAATAATGAGGAAAGTCACAGATAAAGAAAAGTCCCATCAGTTTCCAAACAGGAGAATGGTGCAATACAAACAGAGATGGACATTGTAGTACTGTAGAGTATATAAGAAGTACAGAGGTGTCAAGGTTCTCAATATGGTATTTTTTAACATGTTACCAATTAATTACTAGCATAAGATTTAGCAACTAAATGGTGAAGAATGGTTGGTAGTGCAATAAGCATATCCTATAGTACTTATGTAGGCAATGTACAATAGTTTCTGTTGCCAAATTAAGAACAAACAATCTTACCTTCCCTTATCATATTGTGCACTTGACCACTGAAAGTTCTTGGTCGCCTCCAGCTCAACCTATTTACCACAACGAATGCAACATGAACATTGCAAAGAAACAACAGGACCAAAAGTATTCATTATCCTTTGTCTGAATATAATTTTGGGTACATCAAGATTACTGTTGATTGCAAATATTATATATACAGTTCCGTGTTACCAAAATATACAAATAATACTCTTAACAAGATCTATAGATAGTACTCATACATAGATTTCATAAGCTTGCATGTACCTAGCTGCCTCTAATTTAATGCTCTTCCTTTTGGGCATCCACTTTTATCCACTCATTTGGTATTCTTCAATCAGTGTCTTCCTGCACTTTTTCTGGTACATACCCATTGTTTGTATAAATTATGCAGACGGCTTCCAACTTGTGTAATTCCGTGCTACAAGGTTGGTACAGTATTGGCCTGGAGCTAGAATTTTGTCATTCCTTTCAGCTGGAGTTGTATTTCTTAATCTATTTTATATTTTTTTAGGTAATCCAATTCAGTAATATTCACTATTGTTATGTTATAGAATATGACTGCAGTGTTTTTTAATGCCTGATTTCCTTCTGGTAATTGGTGATACAGAATATTATAAAGTATGATAATATTAATTAATGTGGTTTGTGTCCACTTAAAGGGAAACACGTAATAAAAGTCATATTGGTATGACTCATCATGTCAGAAGATGTTAATACTGTGCAATCTGAAAACAGTGATACCTTATATCATTAATGAAGGGCAAACACTGTAATGGTGATTTGCCTTGGTGCTCATATCTGTCACATGGGCCGTTGAGTCTGTGTAGGATTGTAGTAACCCACTATCATGGTCACGTGGTATTGTATAATCCAGGTTACCATAAATACCTTCACGGGATGTTTCATTGCCCTGGTTACTCATTTTATCAAACAACCCATTGAGAGGATATGAATAATTTGTTTCTCAAATTAATGCAGCAAAAAAACAAAACAGTACAAACTATACTGTAATTGTTAATGGACAAAATTATGTTGTGTAGTCAGTTTCTGTATGTTAATATAAATTTGTATACACTATTTCCTTAGAATGGTTGATGTTATAGGAACTGTTGACAATATTAACTTTAATGACGCTAATAGTGATGGAGTGTATGATGCTGTGAAATACAGTTGGCTTAATACTTTTTTTTACAGTTTCTAGTAGTGTACTAATTAATAATAAAGATAAATGAGAATACCCTTGTTAAGGCTCATCCAAGGATAATATACATTGGCATGCCATTATTTGTATGTAAATTTGTCAGTTTTGAATACTCTAACACACTACTGTATTGTAATTAGCTGCAATGCTGAAACTCATCCAGTAGCCTCAGATTATTCAAAGCAGGCCTGCACTTTCCTGCCATTATTATTACTGTACTGCTGAAAATAATTGTTTTCCAATTTCTGTATATTATGAGTTCTAACAAGGTTACCTCACTCCTACAGTAGGCCTTCATTATAACATGAATACAGAACAGTACTCAGTATATTAAGCTTGTCATTCAGTGTAGGACAGTTGTATTTAATTCTGCATGGAATTAAGCCACACAATTCGGGAAGAACATTTCATGGTTTCAATGAGGAACTGAGGTTTGAATGAAGTGGTAGATAGGAGTACGAGTTCATATTATAAGGAAGGTTTACTATATTTGCACTGCAGAAGCATTAACTTGTACTTTATTAGTAAGATTCACCCTCCATACATCCACCTACATTCGTGAAGAAGCACTTTGAATATTCTACTGTAAGGATTTTGTTTATAATGCTGACATTAGAAATGGCCTTAATATTGTTACAATAGGTGTAGCTCCTAGTGCTATATGCAATACAGTGCAAGTTTTATTTAATCTTGGGGAAAATATGCTGATCATCTTCTCTCACTTCGGTTTGTAGTGAACACACAGTATTGCAAATCAAGAAAAATTATCCCAAGCCTTTTCACTGTTAGGCTGTTGTCTCCAGTTTATAATTACTCAACCTATCCATGTATTAAAGGTAAAAAATGAGCTTGAAGGGACCTGGTGTATTTTCTCAAGGTTAAAATTAACATGCAAATTTGAATACTCTTAAACCTGCAGGTGATGAATGTATAAAAGGTAAAACTTATCTTGGTATAAAACAAAATATTGTGGATTAAGGGTCATTGTTAATTAACCAAAGCCATTAATTATGCTTATAGGATAATAAAATTAGAAAATAATTGTGTATTACATAATTCCTTTATGTCTTTACACCGTTACATAGTATATTTATTATAATGTATGATATTTGAAGAGTTTGAGAGCAGCTTACTCACGAAGAAGTGCAAATGCTTTCTAAATTTACAAAAGTGTATTAAATTGTTTTGATTGAAGTTAGTTTTAGGTACTACAGTATATAATGCCCTTTACATCACCTGCTAAACATCCTTTGGCATAAAGTCTCTGGCCTGGTGCTAGTTTCTCCCTTATTATTACTAAATAGCCGTTGATTGTGATGAATGGAGAACATGATTTTATGTGAATGATGAACAAGAGAAAAAAATGTATGAATAAGGTGATTCCATTTCAGTGGTATTTTAGTGTGAAATAATAAATCCATATGATACTAATCCATCCACAATGAGAAATTATCTATAATCTATGGAGAAATCATTCTGGATAACCATATAATCCTAACTTGATACAGTTGTAATACAGTAATGCCCATGCCATGCCATTCCTATGTTCAATACCAATACTTAATCCACTTTTTATATGCAGATCTGACCAATTTATCAGCTGGGTTAGTGTTGCCATTGTATCTGTCCAGTGCTAGATTGATAAACAAGGGTAATACAGCTTTATCTTTCACCTTCTCTGCTGACCATTGCAATAGATTCTCCACCAGTTGCATTAAAGAAGGGTCAACAGGGAGATTGGTTGGCCCATGGGGATTGGATGCTGTCTCACTTCCTTTTTTATTGGTATTGTTATGAACATGATGAAGGAGTGACCCCGGAGTAGATGTCATCAGCTGCTTGTAAGTGTATCCAGAAAAGAAGGTGGGTGGATTGTGTTCAGTGTAGGCATTATATGAGGTAGATTCTGCCTGGTCTGGATCCTTGTATGGTCCTACCAGCCGTCGCTTTCTAAGACCAACATTTACATCAAACTCGTTGCCAAGAAGAATGGGGATGGTGGAGAGCATTGTGGCAGCAAAGGCAAACACCATCATTTCATTTTGTAGGTTCCCATCAGAGTCGAGTAGATTGGCCAGGTCGAAAAAGTTCATTCTCCGTTTTCTGGACAGGAAGGATGCTGGTCGAGGAAGAAGAGATGGCAAGGCTGCAGGACCCATATTGAGGCTGCCAGCAACATCTATGTCATTGAAAGACATTTTTCCTGATAATTAAATCCTGTAAGTAATTAATGTATTTTATTAGTCAAATGAAAATCAGAGTCTTAAGTTAAATGTACAGTACATTACATATTATATTAATGTTTGTTTAATGCCACACTGTACACTCGTGATACATAATTTTAACTAGAGTGTGAGGACCAGAAAGCTTCGAATCGCCTGGTATTGCTCATTTGTCCACTCAGTACACATAATAATTATAGAGGCTGAATTCGAATGCAGGGTATATATGTGGCGCCTGCCGTTCATCTCTGGTCAGGGATTACGTATCACGAGTGTACAGAGTTATGGGAGAAAATACAAAATACAATTACATATATATATATATATATATATATATAGTGTTTTAACATTCATTTTCAGTCTGTGATCGATTTCAAACAGTGCCAGTTGGTCAGCAATTAGGTATGATGAAAGTGAATAACAATACATGGACTGTATAGCCTAGCCTGCATGTAGTAACTGTTGATTATGAGTTTTAGTCATCCTTAATTATTTCCTTATTAGGCTATTTGTTAATAACACTTTGCATTCATTCTGGCCTCCCTCAGGAAAGCCTAAATGACTTCCCTGTGGCTACACATGTTTAAGTAACTGTATATACCTGTTTGTTCTTTTGCAGGACTGGAAAGTTATAATTTCTTGCATGCTGCCGGGCAAGTATTTAGGCAAACATTTTAGTGGTGCTATCTCTAACATTCACCTGTAGTTTTCAGAACATAACACCTTAGTTCCAGTCAAATTAGTTATATATTTTCTTTGGAGGTCCGTACTGAGAAATAGAGAAAATATTAAGGGACACTTTGATCGCGTCTGTTGGCTTCTGATTCCTCTTTATTCTGCCACGAAACAAGCACCTTCAATGTTGCTGATGTTTCGTGGCAATGTTTGAAGGATTCTCTAACCTCCAATTATATGACTACATCGCGAGGGTCCTTAATGAAAACCGAGAGGGGACTCTTGTGCAACGTAATTATTTTGTAACATTGCTCGAAGTGATTTGTAACCGGCTTATAAAAGAGATCTATTCATAAGAAACCGAAGGCAGTCCCAACACCAGTCACACAGGACCTTCGGGTTTGTCATAACGGGATACTTTATCGCTCTGCTGCTGCTGTTGTCTAGGAAATGAGGAACAGTCACAAACAGAATAAATCGCTCATTAAGTGAATGAAAGTGAGCCATTTGAATGACTATTATAAACCAACATTACTGTAGATCATATTTCCAGGCTTATTTTTGTCTTCTTTCATCCTCAAATTAGATCAATATTCTTTCATTCGTTATATTTCGTTGGTGCTTACTGTCCTTCCTCTCTTATGTCCCTTTGGCTACAACACTGGGTCCTTCTACCAGGCTATAATTATTTACTCCATCTTCTTTCATCCTCAAATCAAATCAGTGTCCTTTCTTTCGTTCTGTTTCATCCGTGCTTGTTGTCCTTCCTCTCTATCTCCTTAATTAATTGTCCCTCTTGCTACAATTGGGTCGATCCTTATTCTGAGTTTAATAATATTAGCTCGATCTTCTTTCATCCTTAAAATTAATCAAATCAGTGTCCTTTCTATCTTTCTATTCAGATCGTGTTACTGTCATTCCTCTATAGTCTATACTCTTTGCTATTCTTCTTCCTTCTTCACCCTTTAGGAGTTCAGGGTGAGGGTGACGTATGGTAAGCTGGTGACAGGGATACAGCTATATATTTAAGGTGATGTAGAGAACGGAGTTATGGTGGCGTGGAGGGAAACCGCAAAAAATAACCGTAACGTCTGGTGAGCGGTGAGCAAACTTACGGTAGAGTAGCGGTTCCTGTCAGGTCATTCACCCGGCCGTCACCCCTTCCCTTCCCTTCCCTTCCCCTCTATAGCTTTAGCCTGCGATTCGTTGCTATGGGAGATTTTGGGGGTTGAAATTGGGGGTGGGGCTACAGGCTCCTCCAAACTATATGACATAAAACACTGAGGTACTTGATTGTCTATAGTCTCTTTAAATCCCTGTTGCCATAGTTTAGAACTTAAGAGGAATCGACAGTTCATTCACAACATAAAACTCATTAGATATATGATACTATAGTCTGTTTCCTGACATAGTTTGGAGAAATCTAGATGTAGTCCTTCAATTTGTTCTCCCCCTTACCATATGATTCCGTCGACTCCATAAACAAACACTTGGCTCTCCTCCACGTGGTTAGAGATAGAGTAATAAGTACAGTACTACAGGGTCCAGAGAATTAGGTTAGGTTAGGTTAGATTAGGTTGGATTTATAACCCGACTTTTATCATGACCTGGCCGTTCGCTTACCTTTGTTGTACTGACCTCATTTCCCTCCAGATATAAGGTTAATTAAGGGGGGGGGGGAGGGGCTAGACACACACACATACACAGAAGGAGTTCAACCTTTCCAACTTGTCAATAAATCATATGAATACGATTTACAGCATTGCATGAATTTGAATTATTTGATTGATATAATATTGTCTGTGGAGTGACATGAATTGGACCTTATTATTTATTATTATTTTGGTTCTAGGCTTCATTTATCGAGGTAAGAGAATCGTTTCCTTATTTTTGATCATTTTGGAGTTTTCGTAGCCTTCTAAGACCTGCAAAGCAACGGGTCCCTGATACTGCTGAGGAATTAGTCTGTTTTCTGAGAGTGTTTGGAGAATTCAGATGGTCCTCCAATTCGCACTGAGTGATTCAGAGTAGCACAGTAAAACCCAAGATGAATGCTAGACGATGCAACATGACACAGCAAAACCTTTAAAAAATATATATAATTTTGTGTATATATGTATAATTTTGACTAACGCCAGACAATTCAACAGGACCCTGGGGAAATAGCGACAGTAAACAGAGTGACTCCAAAAATAAACAAATAAATGAATTAGTTAATAAATAAACATAACACACACAGACACACACACACACTCTCTCACACACACAATCTCCTTTACACACACACACACACACACATAGAATCCAGAGTTGGTATCCTGAAAGAACACACACACACACACAGAATCCAGAGTTGCTATCCTGGCTTAACACACACACATCCACACACACACAATCTCCATTACACACACACACACACAATCCCCATTACACACACACACAGTAAAAGGGTAGATATAATGCTAAGTTACCTTCTAAAGACGATGAAGTATATAGGTGTGAGTGAGTGAGTGAGTGAGTGAGGCAGACAACAACACAAGTATGAGCGACGACTACACCCCACCACCTTCACCACCAGACTGACAGACAAACACCCAGCCACCCTACTTATTATCCATGACAGTGTGTGTGTGTGTGTGTGTGTGTGTGTGTTTCAGGATTGTGTGTGTGTGTGTGTGTGGGTGGGTGTTACTCCAGGATGCCAACTTTGGATTGTGTGTGAGTGTGTGTGTTCCAGGATTGTATGTATGTATGTGTGTGTTTGTGTGATTCCAGGATGTCAATGATAACACCAGGTTCAAACACAGACCCATTTAAAAACACACATGACGTCAACAACAACAACAACAACAACAGCAAACTACTTGACCGAGGCACACTAATAAAAATAACAGTCTACACACACAAACACACAAACACACACACACACACAAACACATACTCGCGTCTGCCCCCATACACATGCCGTCAATAACAAATAACTTGACCGAGACACACATGTCACTAACAGTTCACACACACACACACACACACACACGTCTCTCCTGTAAGTACCCAACCTACAGAAATGACTTAAATAATGATCAATTTTAAGAGTTCTGTGATGATTTATTCCCCCTGTTTATACACACACACACACACACACACACACACACACATACACACACACACACACACACACACACAAATAAACTGAAGGACTATTGCTTCATCCAAACACTCCCACGAAACTCATCAACACCAAGTAATCCCTAAAATGGATCAGAGTTTCGCGACATAGAGTTTGAAAGACCCAGTTACCAAAGAGAGGTTGATTATTCTCCCCATAACAGTGGATATATTATTATGAGAATTATGGATCTATTTTATGACATAGTTTGGAGGACTCAGTGACCTCCCAAATTACCCATAACAGTGGATATTATTATGAGAATTATGGATCTATTTTATGGCATAGTTTGGAAGTGTCAGTAGCTCTCTAAGTTATATAAAAAGTGGTTATTTATTCTTCCCATAACAGTGGATGTATTATAATGAGAGTTATGTGTTGTGGTGTGTTGTGGTGTGTTGTGTTGTGGTGGTGTTAGTGTGTTGTGTTGTGTTGTGATGTTATGTGTTGGTGTTAGTGTGTGGTGTTGTGGTGTTATGTGGTTGTGTTAATGTGTGGTGTTGTGTTGTGTGTTGTGTTATGTGGTGGTGTTAGTGTGTTGTGTTGTGTTGTATTGTATTGTGTTGTGTATGTGTGTTGTGTTATGTGGTGGTGTTAGTGTGTGGTGTTGTGTTGGTGTGTTGTATTGTGTTGTATTGTATTGTGTTGTGTATGTGTGTTCCTTCCTACTAAATAGTCCATTACTCACCAGAACAACGGTACAGTATTACTACGGGACTTTTACCCTCAAGAGTTTCATGATGCAGGTGGTTGGTTGGCTGTTGTTTACTGTTTACTCAGCTGTGGTTGGATGGATGGATGGATGGAGGGAGGGATGGATGTTGGATGAATGGATGGATGGATGAATGGATAGATGGCTTGTTGGATGGATGGATGGATGTTGGATGGATGTATGGATGGCTTGTTGTATGGCTGCATGGATGGATGGATGGATGGTTGGGTTGTTGGATGGATGGATGGATGGTTGTTGGATGGATGGATGGATGGATGTTGGATGACTGGATGGATGGATGTCTTGCTGGCTGGCTGGCTTGTTGGATGGCTGCATGGATGGATGGATGGATGGATGGATTGTTGGATGGCTGCCAAGTACAATCTATACTTTGAAGGTTATTTGTAATTAAGGTGAAATTAACGTCTTCGAACACACAGTTATATGGAAGACTTATTATTAATTGATCTGTCTAATTAAACTACTGTATGTATCTTAGAAAACAAATTAATTACATCAAGTTTTTTTTATATATATATATATATATATATATATATATATATATATATATATATATATATATATATATAAATATATATATATATATATATATATATATATACTTATAAGGGATCAGCATTATTCTCTTTTTTTTTTTTTTTTTTTTTTTTTTTTTTTTTGAGGTTTCAGTGGCCCTCCATTTTACAGTCAAGATTTTTTGTTCCGTAATTAATGAATGAAAGAAAAACTAGGAAACAGTCAGTCATTTTTAGTATCACTCTTTATTTTTTTTTTACATCACTCTTTATTTACCACGCCACAAAACAAGCTCCTTCCATATAGGTGTGTATGTGTGTGTGTTTCGTGGCATTATTTGAAGGACTCATTTATCTCCAATTTTTTTTTTTACTACGTCACAGAGTCCCATTAGAATCCGATTAGACCTTCATTATAATTATCTCGGCCGTGTTTCAGGTGTATCTGTTTCATGTGTCCGCAACTGTACATAGAGAATAACGACGATAATATTAGTGTTCGTGTCGTCACTTTTGTTGTTGTTGTTCGTTTGTTTGTTTGTTTGTTTGTTTCGTCACTCACAATTCAATCCATCAATGTGTAATTAATTAAACTGTAGTACGAAAGCGTAACTAACTAACTAAAACAAAATATAGAGTACCGATCATAATTATAAGACTAAGATTATTATAAGTGTTGGTTTTGTCACTCACAAAGGCCTAACTAACTAACTAACTCACCAACAATGCCAGTAAAATTAATAAACTTTCTCTAATAACAAAGTACCCGATCATATTATTCGTGTTCGTTTCGTCACTCGCAATAAAAACACACAATAAAACACACAATCTTCCAAATAATTATCATCTTCCAATCCTCAGTCACTCGTGAAGGCCGGGTTGTCGTAGGATTGACTGGTGCTGGTGGTGGATATTACACTCCCACTCCTCTTATTAGTCGTCTCTCCTTCGATATCGTTAACCTCGTCTTTCTTTCCCTTCGTCGTCACTCCCTCGGTATCCTTCTTCTTGGTTGTATCTTTCTCGTTTTCCTTCCCCACTTCCTTCTTTTCCTTCCCCTTCTCGGTGTCCCGTTGGTGTTGTTTGTTTTGGCGGTCGTCGTACACGTAGTTCCAGTCCTGCACTTCCCCAGACGCGAAGATGATGAAGAAGACGGCATCCACGGTGAAGATGGCAGCGGCGATGTAGAAAACCTTACGCCACTGCTGGAATGTTTGCTGTCAGGGGAGGGAGATAAAAGGCGTCAACGGTGCATGAGGCTTGGTTGGTTGGTAAGGATAAGGTTTAGTTTGTATGTTTGATATTAGTCCAATGTTTTCATGAATCAGGGTTAGTAAAAAGTGTTGGATATCGACAAAAAAAAAAAAATAATGGGAGAGCCGATACATTAATTCTCTCTTGCATGGTACAAAAAAAAAAAGGAGCTTAGTAACCATTGAAATTATATTGGAGTTTAGCTTTCAAAATTAAAAAATAATGAAGTATAGTAAGCAATAAAATAAAACACACCTTTAATTAATCATGCCTTACTCACCTTGCCATTAGTAAGAGCACCCACTGTGAGAGGCGCCAACCAGCCAGGGAAGGTACCAAACGCGTTAGTGATACCATAGAGAGTACCGGCGAAGTTGGGCGAGATGTCCACGTGGTTGACGGAGAAGCCGGAGTAGAGTGCCCCTTGTAGACTGACGGCGATGAAGAGGAAGGCGATGGTGGCCTCTCTGTTACACTCCACGAAGGTCAACACCAATAGGGCCACCGCTGGGCCTAAGTGTGCTGTGAGAGTTAAAGAGAGTGTGTGAGATCATGTGCTGGAGAGAGAGAGAGAGAGAGAGAGAGATAGAAAGAGAGAGAGAGCCGGTCGGTCGTATTTCACCCTCAGTCAGTCAATTAACAACCCTAGACAGACGAATAATAACAAAGTAGAACGATATTGTTAGTACACTTACCTATAGAGTTGGCAATCTTCCTGAAGGTTTGTGTAGTGAGAATGTTTGCCTGAAGCATCTTGTCTCCCACTATACTCACTACAACACTGAAGATCCACATTCCCAGGTAAGGCAGACCGCTTAGCAAGGCGTTCTGAAGAGTGAGTGGATGAGTGAGGCCAGCAGGTGCATGTTAATTGGTGTTAGCGTTTTAGTTAAGTGCATGGTGTAGGCTGTATATGGGTTTATTAGCTGCTGATTGGTATAGTTTATAATTATTACGGTAGTTGTTAGTTTTCTTAATGGGGTAAATTTAAGATAGCTGATACACATGTTAGCGGAAGCATATGTTAACTGTATGGGGGTACTACTACTAGTTAGCTGGTAGCCAAATAAATAATACACACATGTTAGCTGAGATACCGCATGTACAGTATATATATAAAGAAAAGTAAATGTGAGGTCTTCTTTCATCCTCAAATACAATCCCATCCCAACTTACCGAAGAGATATCCTGCATGAGCATATTGTTCATGTACATCGGTAGGTCTGTGAGGAGAGTGAAGAAGCCCCAGTTGTTACCCACGTTGGCCACCAGGATTGCCCAGAAGGGAAGGGAAGTCAGGGCAGCCTTCACGGGTACAGGTGGAGGCTGCATGGAGGTGGGGTTGGAGGGGCAGGAATGGGAATTAGATTTTAAAGGGTGTATTTTGATTTTGAGTTTAATTAAAAGGTGTATTTTGTGTTCAAATTTTAACCTTTTTTTTTTATAACTGAGGCGGTCACTCTAAATGCTCCTGTTTTGTTTATTGTTTTTTTTTAAGGCAGTACTGTTATACAAGAACAGTCAACAAACCAATAAACAAACAAACCATTAAACCAATAAACAAACAAACAAACAAACAAACAAACAAACCAATAAATAAACAAACAGAACCACAAAATAAATAAAAACAACAATAAACATGCTCACCTTTTTGTCCTTAGTGTCACCAATAGCACTGACGATGTACTCGAGTTCGACTTTACTGATGGTCTTGTCTGTACTGGGTGAGTCAGCCACTATGACGAACCAAGCAACACACCACACCAACCCAATACAACCCTGGATATAAAACACAGCCTCCCAATTCAGTGATTTGATGATTGCGGCTGCCATTGGGTAGGCCACGATGGTACCTGCCTGTGATCCTGTAAGTAAGTACAGTACAGTAGTGAATTATCCTCAATTTTCTTACAATATTAATTAACAGGATCCTTATTAGATTTGTGATCAATATTACTGAGTCCTTATTCATTTCCTGACAATATTACAGGTACCTTATTATTTTCCTGACAACATTACGAGGTCCTTATTATTTTCCTGACAACATTACGAGGTCCTCATTATTTTCCTGACAATATTAACGAGCCCTTATTATTTTTTTAAGAATATTACAAGGTCCTGAGTGAACCAGAGGATGCCCCACCTGCATAGATGGTAGAGGCGAGGATGGAGCGTTCGTGAGGAGGTGCCCACGAGGAGAGGAGGGCGTGGTTACAGGGGAAAGTGGCACCCTGTGTGGGGATATGAGAACACCCTGCCGATCACAACATTTACAAAACACAAGCATACCAAAACCACCCTGCTGATCACAACATTTACAAAACACAAACATACCAAAACCCTATATTATACCTAACCAACCACCTGCACACCCCTCACACCACAGAAGAAGTGGTGTGTGTCAATAACATACACATAACTCTAAAGAAAAATATGATAGTTGAGTTTTAAAATATGGGACAATACGAGCTTGACTCAATCCTGTAAAAAGATACACATATACTGGTAAAAACAAATAGCTAAGAACAGGAATAAATGAATAGCTAAAAAAACAACACACACACACACACACACACACACACACACACACACACACACACACACACACACACACACACACACACACACACACACACACACACACACACACACACACACATACACACACACACACACACACACACATACACACCTCCGCCAGTCCCAATAACACCCTGACCATGATGAGGGGGATGTAACCGGCATTGGCAGCCACAGGGACCACGAGTGTGAAGAGAGACGCGAAGGTCATGGCAACACCCATTACTTTCCTAGCACCCACCACCTCTGCCAGTCGACCCCCTGTCCAGTCGAGAAAAAAGGCAGCAGGTTAGGTTATATAGGTTAGGACATTATTTTCAGGTTATAGGTTAGAAGTGGGTAGGTTGTTTGATTTGGTTAGGTTAGGTTAGGTTAGGTTAGGTTATATTTAACTTTGGTTAGGTGAGGTTATATGAGGATAGGTTCGGTTTTACTTAAGTTAGGTGAGGTTAGATTATAATAGTATAGGTGAGGTTAGGTTAGGTTAAGATAACTGACCTGGTATCTGCGTCCAAAAGTACCCCCAGAAGAAGGACCCCGTGATGAGGCCTTGTGTCCACTCGTTCCACTCAAACTCTCCCTCCTACACGCCACGCCACGCCAAGCCACGCCACACCACGCCACGCCACACCACGCCACGCCACACCACGCCAAGCCAAGCCACGCAACGGCACGGCAGACCAGGAGTAAAGGGGTACGTGCAGCCGAGCGAGTGGATGAGGAAAGGGGAGAAAAGACAAAGAAATTAGTAAGTTTCGTTGATGTGGCTCTGTGTTCAATCTTTTACACTCAAGCTCTCCCTCCCTCCTGCAATGTCAAACCAGACGCCAGGGAGAGAAGGAATGCTGCCAAGTGGATGAGAAAAGGAAAGTGGTAGAGGACAGTTTTGTTTATAGGCTACATTTAATTAGAAACAATGTATTTGCCATGAAAGGTGGCTATTGGTTGGATACATGTTTATAATAAATGGTCGCATGAGCTTCATTGTGTAACCCTCCAACTCACCATCAAATAGTAACCCCCTTAACAATACCGTTTTCTGTCACAGGTGAGGAAGTAATAAAACCTACTTCAAGCCTCTTCCCAGGGGGGACTGACTTTATTCTCTGTGAATATTAGCCATCCCTCACAGGGCTAAAATAAAGATTGTTGTAGGATCTGATTACATTCTAGTGGATTTGACGAGATCTGCCCACATGGATTAAAAATACACGCGAGGTGTACTGCAACAGGAGTTTTTTTTCACTGCTGTGTGGACCGCCAGTACAGGGGTTGCATTATCCCTTTGCATGCAGCAGTGTAAGCTCCCTCCCCCTTATGATCCCTTCAGAGCTGGTCTCATGGAAGGTACGGGGCCAGCCCCTCTTTTATTTTAATTTATTTTTTGTTTAATGCGACCAGAGCGTACCGGGTGTCTGTGGGTTAGGAGGCCATTCTGCCTCGGGAGAACATCAACAACAACAACTTCATGCCTTCCATCCTCACCTCTACCAACAATATTGACAACAAATCATCACATCACAACAAACCTCAAAGTCATCACCACTGTTTGTCTCGTCATCAAAACCGCAGACCTCCTGGACGGAATCCGAGCTGTTGGTTGAGTTGGACGTCTTAACCATAGCGACGATGGTCAGGTTAATGTTGACCCTCAGCATGTAGTTCACCACAAACCCCAGGAACGACATGAAGGCCACCACATACCTCCTGGGCAGGTATCCTGAAACACACATATGCATCTTTGACTTATTGGTGGTACAGTACGCTGGTTATATATATTGCTGTTGTTGTTTACCAATATACTAAGCTACACTCACTTAAGAGACCCTGTGATGTAGTCAGAAAAGTGGAGTCCTTCAAACATTGCCACAAAACACCACCGACATTGAAGGAGCTTGTTTCGTGGCATAGTCAGAAGGAATCAGAAGAAACACAATCACAGGTTCCTTAATTAATGACTTACGTGACAATCTACACCTTCCATTAAAAAGTCAGTGTGTGTCAAACCTTGTGCCTTTAGAGGAGGTGGCTTGACTGTGGGGGTCGTCATCTCTGCAACCCGTGGCCACCTACAGGAGGGAAAAGGAGGAGCTTCTTGTAGGACGTGATAGTGGTTCTGTGTTCATCATCATCATCATTATTAATATCAATATCACCATCATTAACATCATCAATATCATCATCATCATTATCATCATCATTAATATTAATATCATCATCATTATTAGTGTTGTTGTTGTTGTTGTTGTTGTTGTTGTTATAAGTGGTGTGTTAATATTACAGATGTTATTTATCTTTTATATAGTGATGGGCAATTATTATTATCTCGTATCTTATCGCTATTTCATCATTATCATCATCATCATCATCATTATGTGTTGTTGTTGTTGTTATTGTTGTTATTAATGGTGTAGTTGTTATTATATGTAGTTATTGTTTTTGTTTTTTTTATTTATCTAATCGTTACTTGCAGCCAACTCGATCACTCAATCACATGTAGATAACAGAAGTAACTCCATTATATTTCATCTTGTATTACAGTGTTTAAATAATATAAAGATAATATTATAAAGAACCTGATATTTCATTCTTTTTATCTCTTTCTTGTTTGTTGTCCTATCTCTTTATCGTCTTCCTCATTCTTTCTTTCTTTTTTTTTCCTTATTGTGAGGACATTATTTTTTCTTATTTTTTTTCCTTATTGTGAGGGCTTCATTTTTTCTTTCTTGTTTTTGCTTATTGTGAGGGCATTATTTTTTCTTATTTTTTTTCCCTATTATTATTTTTTTTTTATGATTGCCTTTCTTCATATATTAGTAACATTGTTTAATATTTGTTTATTTATTGTTTATTAGTCCTTGCAGTGCATTGGAAAATTTTATGTCGTTGTTAATGTTGGTAATTTGATCCTAGAGGCTTATATAGTACACACACACACACACACACACACACACACACACACACACACACACACACATTCACACACACACACACACAAACACACACACACACAAAATACGTACCGTTAAAGAAGGCAGCTCCAAGTGTAATAATTAGCACTGTAAGGTAAAGAGAGAGAGATATAAAGACAGAGAGAGAGAGAGAGAGGGGGGGAAGGAGGGAGAGAGTAAAAAAAGAGAGAGAGTACATTCACACAGCCACAAATGCTTTAAGTTTGAACAAGGACTGAAAAGAGTAAACCAAAAATTAATCAGATTACTTCAGTCCACTTTGTCCACTCCAAAATTATCTTGTCTTTGATTAAGTATGCGATAAGGGAGAAGATATATATTTTTTTTTCCCTCTGAGTAATAATGTGTAGCAGAGTGGTGATTAAAAGTAAACTGATGATTAAAATGGGTGTTATCAGTCAGGTTTGTTGCTCTGCTTGTACTGTGTGTGTGTGTGTATGTGTGTGTGTGTGTGTGTGTGTGTGTGTGTCTGTGTGTGTCTGTGTGTGTGTGTGTGTGTGTGTTGCCAATGTGTTTAGGTAGATAATGTTTAGTTAGATAGTATTTAGGTAGGTAATTATTGTTGTAAGTTTATAGAATCATGAGTGTTGGAACATTATCTCTCTCTCACTCTCTCTCTCTCTCTCTCTCTCTCTCTCTCTCTCTCTCTCTCTCTCTCTCTCTCTCTCTCATTATTGTAAACATAGGCTATTTATGAGTGTTGATATATATTCTCTCTCTCTCTCTCTCTCTCTCTCTCTCTCTCTCTCTCTCTCTCTCTCTCTCTCTCTCTCTCCAGCTAAAATACAACAAACAAACAAACACGTGTGTAAAGTAAACACCATGGTACTTAACAGAAAAGAGACACATTTTTTTCACACAGGGATCTAATATAAACTAAATGTATTCGTTAATTACTTTTATTGGTTCCCTTAAAGCATTGGACGTGATATAATAACAATATTTATTTGATATATTAAATTATATATCTTTGAAATAGCACCAGCATGTTTTTATCAGACCAACTCTGACATAATATCACTTTAAAAAAAAACATATACATAAAAAAAACAAAAATAATAATAAAAAATAATAAAAATAAAATTGATGATCATTTTGGCAGTCTATTATATATAAAAAAAAAATTCTCTCTACCTTGGTAAAAAAAATAATGATAAATAAAACAAGTGAGTGTCGTATATAATTATAAAGTGATGAGTGTGAGAAGAGTCAGTCAAACTTCACAACAACAACAAATAAATAAACAAATATAAACATTATCTGACCCCATTAGAGATGCTGATTTGATTTGTTCTTCACTTTATATTAAAATCATTACGAGTTTTAAGAAGTTCTGAAGCTTCGTGAATTCACTTGTTATCTCAGTTTTATATTCGCTTGTGATTTTTATTCATTTTTATTCATCTGTGATTAATTGCGGTTTTATAAGGACCTGATTCAAGCACCGTAGAGGCCTCGTTGAATTTTGTTTTGTGACATTTAAAGAAGCCGCAAGAGTGAGAGAGCAATAATCAGAATGAAGGAAGATGAGAAGAAAAGAGAGAAAAGGAGAAGAAGGGAGAAGGAGGAAGAGGAGAGGGAGGAGGAGGGGAGGAGAAGAAATTTGCAAGAACGAATGGGGTGGAGTAGGAATGAGAGAACAATTGTAGTAGAAAATAAATGAATTTAATGAGCAAGTAATCAGAGTAGAAACGAACGAGAAGAAAGAATGGGATAATAATCAGAGTAAAGGTTGTGGAGGAACATGAAAGAAGGAAAGTGAGTGAGAGAGCAAAAAAATTAGGGTGGACGAGGTGTTGTTGTTTTGAGAAGGAGGAGGAGGAAGAGGAGCGTCGTCGTCGTCGTCATTGATGTTGTTTTTGTTGTTGTGTCCGGACGCTGCTGTATTTTCCCGCCACTAATTTGTTCAGTCGGTTTCCTCCTGCTGGTCCTCCTCTTCGAAGTCCTCCTCGTCGTCAACGGTGGCTTCCTGGTACTGTTGATACTCGGAGACCAGATCGTTCATGTTGGATTCCGCCTCTGTGAACTCCATCTCGTCCATTCCCTCGCCTGTGTACCAATGGAGGAAAGCCTTACGACGGAACATAGCAGTGAACTGTTCCGAAATGCGCTTGAAGATCTCTTGGATGGCGGTCGAGTTGCCGATGAAAGTGGAGGCCATCTTGAGACCTCTTGGTGGGATGTCACACACGGCTGTCTTGACGTTGTTGGGGATCCATTCCACGAAGTAGGATGTGTTCTTGTTCTGAATATTGAGCATCTGTTCGTCGACTTCCTTCATGGACATTTTGCCTCTGAATACGGCCGCTACGGTGAGGTAGCGTCCGTGGCGGGGGTCACAGGCGGTCATCATGTTCTTGGCATCAAACATCTGCTGGGTCAACTCGGGTACATTGAGGGTTCGGTAACTGACGGCTTTCCTGGCGGTGAGGGGAGCGAAGCCTGGCATGAAGAAGTGGAGACGAGGGAAGGGTACCATGTTGACGGCCAGCTTCCTGAGGTCAGCGTTCAGTTGGCCGGGGAAGCGAAGGCAGGTGGTGACGCCAGACATGGTGAGTGAGACGAGATGGTTGAGATCGCCGTAGGTCGGGTTCTGCAGCTTGAGTGTCCTGAAGCAGATGTCGTATAGAGCTTCGTTGTCGATACAGTAAGTTTCGTCAGTGTTCTCAACCAACTGATGGACGGAGAGGGTGGCGTTGTAGGGCTCCACCACTGTGTCGGATACCTGGCAGAGAAAAATAAACATACAGTAGTTAGAGAGAGAGACTAAAAATGGAAACTCATGATGTGATCCTATATTTACCATCCACAAAAGATTGACTAAACACAAGTAAATTATAGTTGAATAATAAGTTCTAATTACTGACATATTCAAGACACATTGACATAAACACACCACACTGACATACAGACATCAACACTCAAACATATAATCCAGCTTACAAAACACAGTAGATGTCCATGCCTTATCTACACATTCATCAATTTATACGTGCATGGGAGGAAGTATGGCGTCTTGTCTTACCTTAGGAGATGGAACAACGGAGTAAGTGTTCATGATCCTGTCAGGGTACTCCTCTCTGATCTTGGAGATAAGGAGTGTACCCATACCAGAGCCAGTACCACCACCCAGGGAGTGAGCCAATTGGAAGCCCTGTAGACAGTCACAGTTCTCAGCTTCCTTCCTCACTACATCCAACACTGAGTCCACCAACTCGGCCCCCTCTGTGTAGTGACCCTTGGCCCAGTTGTTGCCTGCACCGCTCTGACCTGTAACAAATTATAACACCTTCATTAGTGACTTGATCGAAACAGTATTATGGCACTTTTATTTGTAAAGATGGATATACTCAACTGTAATTGGTTTCATATTATCATATGAATATAACAATGGACAATCACCAACAGAAAATATTTCGTATGCAAAAATTTTAAAATTTAGATTTTTTTTTTATGTATCCACGTTAGTTCTTAATTTTTTTCCCAATTACAAGTTACTAAAAAAAATATTTACCAAAGAACTTTAGGATATACCAACAAATATATACTGTACAGATTTCCATTACGTTACTCGTTTAAACTATCTCTTTACAGGTCGCTAAGAAGTATACAATACGTCATTATTTACCGAAGACGAAGTTAT